>JAOVYX010017977.1:0-50666 GCA_035668315.1 Drosera spatulata | reverse complement strand
GAAGCAGGGTGGTTCTGGATTAGGCGAGTTTGGTTGGGGTTGTGGCAGCTTGTGGCGATATGGGTTTGGCGAGGGGAGGGGTGTTCATGGTTTTGCATTGGGTTTTTGAGGAATGCTGTTATAGGGATGTATTGTGACTGTGGATTGAAGGGGACGCGAGGTGCTTGTTTGATACGGGTTGGAGAGATACTGTGTCGTGGAACTCAATGATCTTGGATTATGCCCGAGATGGAAATGCAACTGAAGTCTTGTGGTTGTTTCGGCGAATGCTTGAGGAAGATCAAGGGCCTGATTTAGCAACTTTCGTAGCTGTGGTCGAGGTCTGTGAACAGATTGCTGTTATGAATTTTGGCATGTCCATACATGCTTGTATTATCAGGAGCGGCTTTGGTTCAAGTACTATGCTCGCAAGCGGCCTCATGATCATGTACACCAGGTGCGGATGCTTGAATTGGTCACATCGTGTTTTCGAAGAAACAAAAGACAAGAACCTGGTTTGTTGGAGTGCAATGCTTACGGAGTATGGACTTCATGGGAAGGGAAATGAAGCGATATCTACCTTCCATGAGATAGGAGGCAAATGATATTGTTCCGGATGACGGTGCTCTAACATCTTTATTGACAGCGTGCAGTCATGCGAGGTTAGTCGAGGAAGTTAGAAAATTCTCATGGAACAGAAGTATATTATGGAGCCTAGGTTAGCCCACTATTCCTGTTTCGTTGAACTGCTTGGCAGAGCAGGTTATGTCGACGAAGCCTATGAGATTATCAAGACAATGAAAGTAAAACCAACCGGTGGTATATCACACTAGCTCCTTTCAGCATGTAGTTCTCATGGAGATGTAACACTAGCTGAGTTGTGTGCCAAGGAACTTTAGGAAGTCGATCCCCAAGGAGTGAGTAACCATGTCCGCCTCTCTCATACATATGCAGCTGAAAACAGATGGGATGATCTAGAGAACATGAGAGGCATAGTGAACATGAATGGATTTGCTAAGCCGCTGGGGTACAGTATCATTGAGCAGCGCTGGAGGTTTTACTTCATGAATGAAGATATATTGAAGCAAACGTGAGAAAGCACCACCAGGGCGAGTATTTCGACCTAATTCAAGCACATATTAAGAAGCGCCTAAAGCTCAGATATGCTGGTGTTATTAACTCGTACAAAAAGGGGTGCGGGGGAGCCAGGGGACTACAATGGGCATTCAAGATTCTCTCTTCCTCTATGAGAAGATCGTAGAAGCAGGCTTCATCTGCTGGTTTTCTTCATCTATGCGAAGATTTCGATGCAAAATTCATTGCACAAATCTCACTTAAATACAAAAGTGAATATGTGAATCAGGTTGTCTATTAGATCTGCAAAGGCACCCCCAACGCTCATATCTGTTTCATCATCAAACGGGATGGCTCCACTGGTTTGGTTGCTTCAAGGAGTTCCTCTATTGGTATTTCCGGCTTAGACGGCTCCAGAGGGAGAACAGGACCTTGGTACTTCTCTGGGTCTGAACAGTATTCCTGAAGCCATGGAAGGAAAGACGTAAAAGATCATCGAAGATGTAAGAGTTTAGTTTTTCATTATTGATCCATGTTTACTGAGGGAAATTCTTGGATCTGTTTCTTTTACCTGATCAGCATGCATTTTCTTCACAAATGTTTTGAATATCCTGAAATTCTTCCATTCAAGCAGCTCATCTGACAGTCTGAGATATGTGACTCCGGACATCCTCAAGCTTGGCGGACCATCTCTGTTGACGCCATTTGGTCGAGCATTCAAGAGCATCTGATTGTAACCTGCTCGATCATACCCTGGAAGGGCATTTTCCCCTGCGACTTCTATGTTCACCCTCCAACCTTCGCTTAAGACCTGCAAGGACATATCCAGTCAATGCACTCGATATCAAGTTTGTTACGATTCCACGGCATCTTCAACGGAGTTTTCCTATAACAGGTTGTCAATCCTATAAGCTTGTGTTTTCCTTGTAGCAATCCTGAACTTGTTAATACAAATACAAGTGACAAAACTCAGCTGTGTTAGGCATTCAAATCCTCACCTGTTGTACAAGTTCTTGTGGAGCACTTTTAGCTTCAGCGGGCTGGTCGGAATCTCTCATCTTAAGACATGTAAAATTGAAAATGGCATCATGTCTTGACAGCATCCTTGCTATTGGACGGTAGCCATCTCTATCTTTAAGATTATAGAATCCTGCAGTGAGCTCGGCTGCATGGCTGTCGTCAGTGTACCACCGGTGGATACCGGATACCTGATCACATTACAGGTAAGTCCTTGATTCATGATGCGTAAGATTATGATTGCTTTGATTACAGAATTACGATGGCTATGCACTTACTTTTGCTGCTAGCTTGACTCTGCAACCTAAGAATGCTTTGTTGGCTTCCTCTAGGATCTGGTCGCCGTGGCTCGGTAGCTTATTGGAGTACCACGTCAAAGATGTTTCACTTGATTAAAGCCTTACCAAGTTTGTGCAAACTGGAATTTTTGGTAACACGATTCATATTCTCTCTCGTGTTGTTCTTAAACTTTATTTTCTACAAAGTTCCACTGTGTACTGATTGCATGATTTTGCACCTTTTCAGTTGCTATACATCATTTTACATGGCATATTATGTTTCATTGAATCATCTCTCTCTAGTCATAGGCGGTGATAGTTTAGTTTGCTTTTCTCGCAGATGACTTGGAGGAAGATTCTAGACAAGAAAAGATTGAAACAAATGATATGGCCATTCGTCATCTGCAGCAAGTGATGATTTCCGCAGACCGTGGCACCAAACACCTGTTTCAGTTTTCTACATATCTGCTGAAGCATGCTATCTCTCTCCAAAGATTGAAGTTAACTAAGTGGGATCCATGGGACAAAGAAGAAATTCAATCGATTTCTGTTTTGGGAGAACTCTCCAGGGATGTTGAATTACTATTCAATTTATGAACTAGTATTCATTGTTCGATGATTGTCTCCTTCTCATGTGAGATTCAAGGGTGATGCAAACTTGCCCAGTTGCCCTTATGATTTGTGTTTGCACTTTGCACTTGTACATTGATTAGCCTTCCGCACTTTGTTCTTGGGATTCAATGGTGGAAGTACACGTGAGCCGATTCTTATTTGTCCCTTCTTTGCGTCGGAGTTTGAGATGACACTTTTCTTTGATTTCTCTGGTTGATTTTGATCTTCAATGTCATTCTTTGGTCGATATTTGTGTTTATTTCAAAGATTCTGTTTTGTTTGTGATTCTTTGGTTGATGTGTATGTTTAGAAGGGTATTATCCTTTCAAATCCTGCGCCAAATCGCCAAATAGAAAACTCACAAACAAAACAGTAAAAGGGAAAGTTGTTTAAATCCCTCTCAATCCCTTCCCACCCTCTATTTTCCCGATTCACAAAAAGACCCTTATTGGCTATTTATCTTTATCCGTCACCATATTGGTTTTTCGATTGTATTGTTTTGTGCTTTATCTTGCATGATCGAATGGAGGCAAGCTGAAGCTTAACCCATTCATGAGAAACGAGCTTGCCAAGTTGAGGAAACTTGTTGTCAAGATGATATCGACCTCAAGTATAATGTGAGTAAAGACTGTCTTGTCCATGCTTATAAGATGACGGCTAGCCAGCATTGAGTTAGAGAAAATGCATCTTAACATTTTCTTGCGGAGTAGAAAAAGCCCAAAAACAAATTGACAAGATGTATTTCGGTTTCTCGCACACAAGTTTAACTCCAAAGCTACAATTATAATTACATCATAATGCTATAACGATTATACATTGTTGATGTTGATGTCTCAAATCAATGAGACGTGTTGATCTTTTTCGCATGGTTTTCTCCTTCCGCGTGGTCTTTTCCTTCCCTCGTTGTCCATGACCTTTGTGCGTTTTGCTCCATGTCCGCGTTTGGTGGCTCTGCTTTTCTTCTGTGTTGCTTTATTGGTATATAAGACGAGAGACAGAGGGGGCAAGGCAGGGGTAAGGCAGAGAGGTAGAGGAAAGAGAGCAAGGGCGAAGGCAGGGGAGAAAAAGAGAAGCGCTTTGGAGCTTTTGGTGTTTACAAACACATTAAATACATTAAAATGAGGGTGTTTAGTTGCTTGTTACTAATTCTTGGTACTCGTATTGCTCCTTTTGTATTTTCTCATTTGACTAGTGGATTCTTCGTCGTCGACGACCACCCGTGGTTTTTCCCACAAGGATTTCTACGTAAAAATCTTTGTCTCATTTATTTTACACACTTGTTATTGTTTGTGTTGTAATTAACAGACTCGTTCGTAACAAACTGATATCAGAGCCTGAAACGTTTCAATCCTTATTTCCTACACCGGGTTTGCCCACGTAGGTTTAGGAATGAACGTTGTTAAGCATGGGATTTAAGTTATATTTTTTACCGGTTAGTTTCTTGCGTTTTTTCCAAAAAAAAAAAAATCCTCGAATGAACAGTGCTTGAACAGTGCAGTGAACAGAGTACGGACAGAGACACTGTTTACACATTGTTTCGACAAACAGTACTCCGACAGGAACAGTGTTCCAGCGTGAACAGTGTTTTCAGGAAAAAAATTTCAGTGCAATGCCGCCTACGAAATTTGATGTGAAAAAATTCGATGGCACAAACAATTTTGGACTTTGGAGAGTGAAAGTCATTGCTTTATTAACCCAAAAAAGAATCGAAGAGGTTCTGCAAGGGGTTGATAAATTACCGACAGAAATGAAAGACGAAGATAAGATGAAGATGGATAAGAAGACACATACGGCTTTACAGCTATGTCTTTCTGACGACGTTCTTCAGAACGTCCTGGAGGAAACGTCTGTCAAGACATTTTGGGATAAACTGTCCAGCTTATACATGAGCAAATCTGTTGCTTCTTGTTTGTACATGAGACAACGTCTTCATTCTTTCTAAATGAAGGAATCGACCACCTCATTGGAAAAGTACTTGACGGAGTTTCAGACTATCCTTGTTAGTCTGAAAAATATTGAAGTCACCATCAACGATTAAGAAGTGGCGGTCATTGTGTTGTGTTCTCTCTCTAATAGCTATGAGGTCTTTATGACTACTATGATCCAGAGTAGGGATTTTTTGTCACTGGAAGACGATAAGACGTCTTTGACCAGTAGCCAGGTGAGACACCAGCTCTCGGAATCATCCAGGTCCTCAAGTTCTTATGATGCGCTATTCATCAGAGGGAGACAGGATCGAAGACAACAGGATAAGTTCAGAGGCCGATCGAAAAGTAAAAGCTCGAAGAAATCTGACTCTTGTCACTATTGCCATCAGAAGGGACATTGGAGGAATGAATGTCATAAACTGAAGAACAAGCAGAAGAAGGAGGAAACCCCAATCGCTGGTATTGTCGAGACCCAGACAGTCTCGACCATTCTTACATCTGTCGTGGAGTCCTTGGTAGTATCCACTTCAGAGTGGGTGATGGATTCCGGTTTCACCTTTCACATTTGTCCGCATCAGGAGTGGTTCGCCACATTGGCTGAGTCCAATGACGACGTAGTCCTTATGAGCAATAATGCTGCCTGTAAGATTTTTGGTGTAGGACATGTTCGTATACGGATGTGAGATGGTGTTGTGCGAACATTGAAAGATGTTCGATATGTTCCAGCTGTGAGGTGGAATCTTATCTCTTTGGGTTCCCTTGATCGTGAAGGATATTTCTATCATTCTCAGGATGGGGACATGGAGGTTAAGGAGAACCGCTTGGTAAGTATGAAGGCTCGACTTTGTGCTGGATTATACTATTTGGTGAGGATAGTTCTGAGATGGTGAGGATAGTTGCAGCTGTTGCAAATTCATTGTCCGTCCGTGATGGTGAGGATAGTTCTGAGATGAAGCTGTGGCATATGCGGCTTGGGCATATGGCCAATCGGGGGATGGATGCTCTGAGTTCAGCAGACTTGCTTGGAGGAATGAAGACATAGAAGCTCGGGTCTTGTGAGGGCTGTGTTTCGACAAGCAGAAGAGAGTGTCGTTTGGAGGTGCGATGCATAGAACGAAGAGGACACTCGACTACATTCACTCAGATTTATGGGGGCCATCTCCTCATGCTTCGATGCGATGTAAAAAGTATTTTTTGACCTTCATCTTACTCCCGTTATGTCTGGATATATTTCTTGAAAGAGAAATCTGAGGTATTCGAGATATTCAAGGAATGATTGAAGTTGATTGAGACGCAAACCGACAGGCAAATCAAGAGGTTTCGAATCGACAATGGGATGGAATTTGTGAACAAGCAATTTCTGGAGTTCTGCAAGGACAAAGGCATTATGAGGCATCGCACTGTCACTCACACACCCCAGCAGAATGGGGTAGCAGAACGCATGAACCGGACGCTCATGGAGCGGGCTCGGTGCATGATGATTGGAGCCGGGTTGAAGGAGAGGTTTTGGGGTGAAGCAGTTATGACGGCCTGTTATCTGGTAAACAGGTCACCCTCCTCAGCGTTATCCATGAAGACACCTTATGAAGCTTGGTCTTGTAAGCCCGCTGATTATTCCAACCTTCGTGTTTTCGGTTATCCTATATACTATCGTATCAGCGAAGGAAAGTTGCAACCTAGGGTCAAGAAGACCATCTTTCTTGGATACCAGCCAAGTGTGAAGGGATACAGATTGTACTCTATTGATCCATCATCACCTGGGATCGTCATAAGCAGAGATGTCATATTTGACGAGGAGTCAATGTTAGCCAAGATAGTTGGACAACAAGGGAGCATTCAGCAGCAGGTGGAGCAGACTCGACCAGTCGAGAGATCGACATTTAAGGTGGAACATCAGGATGGGAACTCCTCAGATCCCAACATTCCTACTGATGCTTTGCAGCCAGTTCAAGAAGCAGAAGGTTCAGGAGTGAAACCATTAGTACCAAATCCAATTCAGGTGGGACCCATTCTACAGCAGTACCAACTTAACCGTGACAGAAGACGATGTAAGATCAGACCCCCAGTTCGATACGGCTATTCAGATTTGATGGCATATGCACATATTGTTAGCGAGACAGTTGAGAATGAGCCTTTGTCATTCAGGGAGGCCATCACTAGTTCGGAATATGCCCAGTGGACTGCAGCTGTGGAAGAGGAATTACAGTCTCTTCACAAGAATAACATTTGGATTCTGGTTCACTTGCCGAAGGAAAACGCACCGTAGGATGCAAATGGGTGTTCAAAAAGAAGAATGCAAGCCATGGTGATAACGTGAGATTCAAGGATAGATTAGTGGCTAATCGTTTCACTCAGAAGGAAGATATTGACTATACTAAAGTCTTTTCCCCTGTAGTCAGACATACTTCTATTCGAGTTCTTCTAACTTTGGTTGCTAAGTTCGACCTTGAACTTGAGCAAATGAATGTGAAGACGGCGTTCTTACACGGTGAGCTAGAAGAAGAGATCTATATATGTCAGTCAGAGAGTTTTTCATTGCCAGGAATGGAACATCGGGTCTAAGAAGGGTACTTTCCCGTGAGTACGAAACTCAGTAACCTAGTGTATATGCCTCATATTTGCAGGGTACTTTCCCGACTAAGAAGGGACACCATGTATGACCTTCTTCCCAACAGTTTCAGCAAAAGAAGATGATGACAGTGCCAAGTTCAATCTCCAAAACACTTTCAAGAGAGCATGACAGACCATGTTCAGCTTTTATGTTTGGATTTGTATCCGGGGTTGATTCGTATTTCTTTGGTTCGTATCACCAGGCAATGTCACCCCAACCCATACTCGTTCTCACTTTAGATTTTGTAACTACGATTTTATTCGTCGTTATTTATACATTATGAAGTTACCTTATACATACACACGAATATGGTGTTTAATTGCTAAACGTTGTTTGTTTGATTTGATTTATGTTAATCTTGGCAATTCCCACATCCAGTATAATTGAGTCAAGCAAATTCTCGGCCCGAATACAGCGTCACATGGCCATAAACACACATTTGATGTCATATATCTATGCATAAGGATTATATATCATATATGCACGGTTAGGTTTAGGGTTTGGCATGCAGGATCAATTTATTTTCAGGCCAAAACTCTGTCACGGCCATGACCTGATAACAATCGCAGGTGTGTCAAGAGTCGCGGGCACGACAAGTCAGGTCACGGACGTGACAATTTGAAATGCTCAAAACACAGGAAATTTATTTTGTCGCGGTCGCGACCTAGATCAGGTCACGGCCGTGACGGTCCTGATTGCTGAAACGCGGAGAGTTCATTATCATACGCTCACGAAATTTTCATACGACTCCACCATCACATGAAATACGTCCTACTAGGTCAATACATAGCACAAACGAGGTCCTCGGCATGCCGAAAAGAATTTAGCTCATGAACAAAAATAATCATCTCGAATCGGGTTGTACGTGTTACCTTGATTGTGTTCGTTTCTTCTTGGCTCGATCTCGCTACTGTCCTCCTCCTCGTCATCGCGTGTCCTCTACGTTCCCTTCTACCATGAAATATGTCCTACTTGGTCAATACATAGCACAAACGAGGTCCTCGGCATACTTGAACAGAATCTAGTTCATTAACAAAAATAATCGTCTCGAATCGGGTTGGTTACCTTGATCGTGTTCGTTTTTTCTTGGCTCGATCTCGCTACTGTCTTCCTCATCGTCACCGTCTATCCTCTGCGTTCCCTTCTGCTGCTACTATTTGAAGATAAATGGTGATGATGAACGCGAGTAGAAGGTGGTGTGTGGTGATGTGTTTGGTTTGCTGTGATGAGTGAAGGATGGTGATGGCTGTGTGAGGTTTGATGGAGGTGGTGATGAGCTAAGATGTGAAAATGGTGACGGATAGTGGCTGTGCGTGGTATTTGTTGATGGGGTGATGTGAAGGAAGTGATGATGATGGTGAGCGGCAGAGGAAGACATGCACGGCACGAAGTCGGTGCCGAAGGCTGGGACTCTGCGAGGAAAATTGAGCAGCTTTTGGTGGGAAGTATTATTATTTGAATTCGTTTCGTTGTTTTGTTTTTGTCAGTATATTTTTATCTGTATCTCGTTCGATTATTTTATCGAAAAAAATGTCTACAAATAGACAAAATTATTTCTAACCTAACGATGTTCATTTTGCTAAAAATTTCGAAGGTTTCTAGGACCATATTTTATTAGTCCACATACGTTATATTATAACATTATAACTTTATTCGTATGTTATATTTAACATGTCTGTTCATTAAACACGTATGTTACATCGTTATAATGTTATGTTTAACGATGCGTATTCGTTATGTTATTTTTAGATTTGTAACATTCTGTTCTGACGTTATGCCTTCGTTATTTTTATTGGTACGTTAACGACTATATACCATTTACGTTTAACGTAATATCTTATTCGTTTGTTAATATAAATATATATAACGTTTCATTTAACGTTATATTATACGTTCATGCATTAATATATCGCACATTTTTAATATTGAATTTTCGGGGTATTACATCAACTGTGGAATGAAGTGATGAACATCAATCCATATGGTAAACAATATTTTGAAGGAACGATTGAATAGAATAAAGTTTGTATGTGTTTAAGTATTATTAATATGTATTTATTTATATTGTAATGAATTTTTTGATATTCAATATTGATTTTGTTTTATAAATATTAATGTGTAGAGTTTAAATACTTATTTATTTTTAATATTTGATATATATATATATATATATTAAATATTATAATTATACTCAAAATGGAAGTTAATACAAATACACAAAAGAATTCTGTTCGAATTTTTTAGTCTATCGATAAGAAAAAATATAAGAAAAATTTGAAAAAAAAAAAAGAAGAAGAAGAAGAAGAAGGGGCCGGGGGCGCGATTAGCACTGCCCAGCTTATGGTAACACTTTTTAATCAAGTATCCTTACTTGTCCCCCATTTGACTATTTGGACTTATTTTTATCAAACTTCTCTCTTGGAATCCATAAAGTATAATTTATAACGACTATTTTTTTCTTGAAATTCAGACTTTTGGAGTCTACATATTTATTCTAGTAGACATGTTATTGAATAATGTCATGGAACCTTTTTACTTGTAAATGCAGTGATCTGATCCCTATAGACCAGTTTTATGGTCGAATCCTCAGTTGTCGTGGTGTTTGCTTTAAATTATTAAACTCTATGAGCGGAAAACATAAGGTTTTTGCTACGATCTTATATGTGTATAATTTATTGTATGTGTACTTTGATATGGTTATATGATCTCGTTTGACCTTCTTTTTCTTTCTTTCTTTCTTTGTTTTTTGTTTTTTTTTTTTTTTTGTTTTTGTTTGCAGATTTTGTAGATTGTCATTGTTTCATTGATCGTCACAATGAAGAGACCAAATAACCTCCCGTTGACGAGTTTCACCATTTGAATAGCATGTTTTTTTTTTCCTTTTGTTTTTCATTGTGGCTGTGAGGTTTAGAAGATAAAAATATGATATACACAAGTATTCATCACTTGTTACAAAATGAAGGCCACCTCAACACCAAAATGATAGCTAAGGTGCTATTTTAGAAGACTGGAGAAGAGTGGAATGCTAAAAGCAACAAGATGAGTTTGACTATAGCAATATACTGTAAAAACATAATATAGTTCAGTTCCTTGGATTGATGCACTACCTGAGAGTAGCTCTGATAGTGATAAGTGGATTATAATTTATTGGAATTTTTTTTAATATGAAAGGAAAGGAAATGCTATGATGTTGAAGTATGGTGCAGAAGTTAAAAGACTTGGCAACAGATACAAGAAAGATTTCTGGACATATCTCAAGTTCAAGAAAGAAGTGAAGACTACCAAAATCCCTGAAGAAATGCTAAAGCATTTGCGGTCTTCTAAGTATGAGAAGAATGAAGATTGGCAAAACTACACAAGTTCCAAGATGGGATGGTCACCGTTGAGTTCAGGAAGGAAGCATTGAGATGCTTTTCGGTAGATGTGGAGACAGAGTACTAAAAGTTTGTCATGATTGGGATTGAAACACATTCTTGTTGATATGAAGTCAGTGAATTTTGTCAATCTAATGTGCTCTATCACTGACAAATAAATATTTTGAACTGATACTGTCAAGTAGATTTGCAGGAGCATGTTATTTACAATATGGTTTTTGCTCGTCATCATAATATATTGTTTGATGATGCAATATTGCTCTTTACTGATATGATATTACAGGAGCAGTTTGTGATACTTGCATTTTTTAATTTTTTTGATAAGCGTGATACTTGTATTGTATGAATAGAAAGTGTAGTTTAGTGATGGTGAAATTGGATGTGAATATGAAGAAACTTGCAGTGTTCTCTTCGGTAGAGATTTAAGGGAATTGCAAGTGCTCGAGGAGTTTAGAGTTGGGATATACCAACAAAGCTCAAAGATGTTGTTGTGGTAGGTAATGGAGAGTTTGAGGAAGTTGATAATAAAGTATGACAAAAGTTAAGGATGGAGGATGAGTTTAAAAGGAGTTAATAATGGAGTTTGACAGGAATTCAGGATGGAGAATGAGTTTGATAGGAATTGAAATTGAAGTTTGATAGGAGTTGAACATAATGGATTTTCATGTGATTTAGATTTGAATCTA
Source organism: Drosera spatulata (assembly GCA_035668315.1). NCBI lineage: Eukaryota > Viridiplantae > Streptophyta > Magnoliopsida > Caryophyllales > Droseraceae > Drosera > Drosera spatulata. The sequence continues at coordinate 39,107 of JAOVYX010017977.1, read as the reverse complement.
AATCATGAAATTCCAAATTTGGAATTCCATGAGTTAGTTGTTTGCGTTGATGTTCGGGAGGTTTTGATGAAGAGCGTTATTTTATGTTGAAGATATGATCTTTAAAGGATTTCACAGTGAGGCCTGGCTATATGCTGAGAGATAGATGAGGAACAAAATTATAAGAGCAACACGATTTCACAACTATATGATTGAAACTTTGAAAGCTAGGTATCATATCATGTCAGAGCAAGATCGATTTCACAAGATATATCACATGATAGTGTTGGACTTGGGATTATTGTAGATGAGCTTATGAATACTAACAAGAGCAAAGAATAAGGGATATGAGAGATGATAAGTTGAAGCTGGTTTATATAGAGAGAAGGGGAAGGATAGTGACATGTGATATGATATGATTAGGTGATGTGAAATGTGATATGATTACTAAAATGGGTAAGCAGGCACAGGCAACTATGGCATTGTTAGCAATAGGTGTTTTTAATTGACTTTTTTTTTTCCGATTTACATTATATTTAATGGATCGTCTCAAAATATATATTTATTTCGTTTCATATTAAATGTGTTGAATTTCTGTAGATTTTAATAAAGAAAAAGATAATATTTTTTTATGATAATGAGATTTGTTATAAGTTTTAGCATGATGATTATTGAAGATGATGGAGATGATGATGGAGATGATGGAGATTATGAAAATGATGACAATGGAGATGATGATGATCGAAAATAATGATGATGGAGATTACGATGATCAAATATGTTGATGATGGACATGATAATGATCGAAGATGATGATGATACAGATGATGATGGATGATAGTGAACAGAGAAAGGAGAGGAGAAAACAATGAAAAAAAATAGAAAAAAGTAGAAAATTAGAAAAAATTGGATTTTTTTTAGTGATATCTTATGAGAACAAAATTTCTTTGATAATATCTTTAGAAAATAAATCTTTAAAATGATATCTCATGTAAATTTTCACTAGTTTTAAAACTTGTTTGTAAATTTTAATTTTGAGGTTTGACATAATGTGAGTCGATATATGCGTGGATTGCACTTGATAGAAGCGTCTGTCGCATCCTAGGCTCGACTCAAGGAGCTACTTGAATAACACTCAGCGAATAAGTTTCGAAAAAAGTTCTCTCTTAGGAATTTGGCAAAAAAATTTATGTTAGTGTTTAAGGTTTAAGGTTAAAACAGTTACTAGTTATAAGAAGTTATTTATTAAAAAAGAATAGTTACAAGAAGTTTAAAACTAAACGATATTGGCAACTCAATGGTAAGTGAAAACTTCATGAAATATTAACTCAATAATAAGTAGCTCGTCCTCGATCATATCCTTTGGGGTTCAATTACTCTGAGGGCGTGGAGAAATAGTTTTGAAAAAAATGAAATTGAAAGATATGAGTTTTCCTATATATTCGTCCTGTAATAATTATTACATATCTTATTTGAAAAATTTTTATCTAAAAAAAATAAAATCAATCAAACTCAGTTACAGTATATCCACTATCTCCTTATAAAACCGGTACAGTAAACTCCACTATCATAAAAAAGATATTCTTTCTTCGTAAAATTTTGTAAAAAATTCAACATATACATAAAATCTCATGCCAATCAATTTGTGATATTTATTATGGGACGGAGAGGATAATATATATAAGGAAAAAGGAGTTCTTGTCAAGACGTGTATTATCTATCATAAAATCCATTGGTATGTCCTTTCAAAAAAAAAAATAAATCCATATATGTATTTAACCATATGTTTGAAATCAAACATATATGTATTTAATCCATATATGTATTATCTATCATGATATGTATTTAATCGTATGTTTGAAATCAAACGTTGGAATTAACTAGAAAAATCTAAATGATGTCATGATTATCCATAAAGATATCCTTGAAGATTTTCCAATTGGATGTGGATAACACAAGCTGTGTGATGATAGACAAATCTCAGTTTTGTAATATAGCTTGCCTTTTTTTGTTTTTAAGAGAAGTGCTTGTCTAAATTCAAAGATATTGTCATTGAGAATATTATACCTTTGATATGGAATACGTTAAAGATTAGATTGTGTTCATGTTAGGCATGATACGTAATACTTCAAACGTGTATGCGGTAGTTTTCTGAAAAGAACTAGGATGAGTTTTTGAACAATTAACCGTTAGTTTTTTATGAAAATAATCCAGAGTTAATTACTTAGAGAACTAATCCTACAATAATAATTATCTATAGGGCTATGTTTCTCTTCAATTTTACCTAAACAAACACAACCAAAAAAAAAAAAAAAAAAAAAGAAGCACTAATCTACACCTAAATTTAATTTGTTTCCTTAAATCAATAAATACATTTTCTAAAAAAACAAAAATAAGATCGCACATCGCTTTCAATTCAATCCCCTGTGCTTCTCTTTTCTCCAGCTCGATACACCATCCCCGCATCGCGCACAAATTTCATCCACCACGAACATCCCCTCCACCATCACCGCGTCACTGCCTCCATAATCTCACGACCACCATCGCGCCACCGTCATTATCTTCTCCGCCGACGACATGCTCGTGAAAATAAAAAAGGAGGCGGAGTCATCACGGGGTTGAATTCTCATCGACATGGACGAACGCAGCAAAATTCTCGATGCTGATAAGTACGCAATCATGCACTGACTTTTTATTCATGCCATGGATCTTCGTACTGTTGATCTGTTATTGAGTTACTCATCCTCGATTTTGGGGTGTGAGAAGATCATGGCTTGATTTTGGAGGTTAGGGTTTGTTTGACTGGATTTTTGGGATTGGAACCGCATCGGAGTTTGCTTGATTTCGGCATACATCAAATAAAACGAAGGTGTATATCAATTTTGCTTGTTTTGTTTTCAAATGTTTCTGGAATGATGTACAGACGTATCATTTTTTTACAGGTGTATTATTTTTTAATATAAACGTATTACTCTTTCGTATATATGTATGTTTTTTTTAATATAGAAATATTACTCTATTATAGACATACAACTATTGCTATAAGGCGCACTACTGAATATGATTCCTTCGAATTACACAGTGGAGATGATGATTATTATATGAACGAATGTGTATGAATGAAAATGATGATGATGGTCGACTTTTTTTTTTTTTTGGTTAATTTTTATTTCATAGATCATGAAGAAGATGAAATGAATAGCACGATTTAGGAGGGAGGAGATGTCGAAATTTATGACATTGATGATCGTCTTTTTTTTTTTTTTTAATTTTGTTCAATAAATTTTTAAGAAGATGGAATGAATCTTATCATTTAGGAAGGAAGAGATGTTGCGGAAACAATATTTCCACGATTTAATATTGTGGGCAAATATGACATAATCTTCATAGAATTTAAAAAAAATGCACCTCCACTTAAAAAAATTTAATTGGTTGTTTTTTGAGTGAAAAAGATTGAAAAGTTAACTTTGAGTAATTATCACAATAATCAATTATTGGATATTGATTTACCAGTTACAATTGGAAATTACAACTTATGTAACGTTATGTTTAACTACATAGATATCTTGATAACCGATTTAGTCTCCTTTTTTTGGGGTCAGAAGTCTCCTTTTAATAAGCACAATAGTTTTTAAACATAAAAAAATATCTATCAAAACTATCATATTTGGTGTTTACACGTGGATTTCATAGTTTTCAAAATTAAAATATCTTTCATCTTCAATGTTGTGGATATTTTCCTGACAAGTATTTATTAGATCCCAACGTGAATTTGATTCACGTAATTTCACCAACATGGATGCGAGTTGTGAGCCTCAATTTCATGGAGCACATTCGGAGTTGTGCCGGAGGGATCCCTATGAGTTATCGGATGACATTTTGTATTCGATTATCGGCCGATTGAACCTACGGGAGGCTGTAAGAGCAACCGTCCTCTCCCGCGGGTGGAGTAAAGTTGTTATATCGTATCTGCTCCAATGCAATGAGCTCGTCTTCACGAGCAACACAATGTTAGGACTAAACTACATACCTTCCGGTCCATCTTGGGAGTGGACCTGCAACCTATATGATCTGCATTACGTTGGTTGTGGTTCTCATGGAATGAAAGTTAATCCCTGTAATAAGGTCAAATTCGTTAGATCAGTGAATCAGTTTCTCGATTTCTATCGCAAAATATGTTCCGAAGGTGATGGTGAATTTCTCGTGAAAAAACCGAACATTTCGTGTTTTGCTGTTAAATTCTGTCTAGAGTCGGGCTTCTCATCAGATATTGAAAGATGGATCGAGTTTGCAACTCAGTTCCTCCGGGTCCATTCACTCTTCCTTGAATTGCAATGTGACTTAACTGTCTTTAAGAATATTACAAGATATGATCCGTCTGTTGTCAAAAATAAAGAGAAGTTTGTGATAAGCAGCAAGAACAATGGTGACTACGAGTTTTTCAAGCCGGGCTTTGATTTGAATAATCTGCGGCTCAGGGCTTGTGTGTTGGATGCAAGTTTATTTGGGAATCGCCTCGTATTCGGATCACTGACAGAGCTAACCCTGACCAGTGTACCACTTGCTAGATATGATGTTGACAGCATGTTTGGTTCTTTTGTGAACATCGAGACTTTACTTCTGAAACATTGTTCGCTACCAATTAAATTTTGCCTAGGTTCAATGCCATCTCTTCAGAATGTCCATCTCATTGAATGCCTAGTTCAGGTACTTTCTACGTCGAACAATCTGAAGCTCACACAAGCTACTATTAACACGAAGATACAGTTGGAACTTGAAGGCGCTCCCAATTTGGAGTCATTGACGGCTAAGCTAGACAAGAGAGCAGCATATTCCCTATTCGATTTAACCTTGGAAAAGCTTCCTGTGTTGTCCGTTCTGGATGTCACCACTGATGCAGATTATGTACGTAGTTTTGTAGGGAGAAGGGAAACTGCCCATCAACTTGACATATGGCACCATCCGATTCGAGCATTGCTTAAACTGATTGGTAAATCAATATAGAGATTGGTTTCAATCGGTTAGATGATGCCTTATGATGGTTGTGGGGTTGGAATCACTTCTCCTAAGCCTAAATTTCTTAATGTGATGATGCAGTGATGCTAATATTTTCTCATGTTGATTGGCTGATCATTTTTGTTGCCGTTTCATTGTGCAGTTTAATTTCTTGCCAATACACAGCAGCATTAAGAGTTTGAGGCTGCGCCTTTTTGACCTACGAACATTCGATGTGTTGAAGATGATTCATCTGGTTAAAGCCTTACCAAGTATGTGCGAACTACAATTATCGGTAAGACGATTGGTGATTCATCTTCACTTTTTATTGCTTTTCTCTTTCTCGTGTTGCGTTTCAACTTCAATTTCTTAGAGCAAGTCCAACCTTAGTGCTAAAATAAGTGTAACTATTGTTATAATTTGACATCAAATAGTGTTTTTAACATCAATTATAAAACGGTCATTTCAATGTTTAGTTTTATTTTACACCAAAATGGTTTCATTTGAGCAAATTTTCTCTTGATCTTATCTTTTTTTATTTATTAAAGTATAATTTAGAAGTCGACGTGATTTTCTATAAACTTCTTTTCAAAATTTCGTAGGCATCATAAATTTTTCAAAATTATACCCTCTTTTGTCATCGAATATTTTATCCTTATATTCTACTATTTTTCAAATATATTTTTATATGTTTTTTTATTAGATAAGTAAATTTGTAACATTCGTAATTTTTTGAAAGTGAAAAAACTTAAAAAATAATCATCATTGATGATGTGGTAAGAATAGCTACACTTATCTTTGGTTCCAAAAATAAAACCACTTTTAGCTCATTTTTATTTTGGTATCATTTTTTGCTCATGATTGGAGCAATGTTTTTATATTTTAGTTCAAAATTATAGGTATAGCACAACATATAGTTCATGGTTGAATTTATTCTAAATGAAGGACTTATTTGCTCTTCTTTTTCCATCTATGCATAATGGTTCCGTTGTATTCATCCTTTTTGCACTAGTATCGCGTCAAATTATGTTTCATCGTATTATCTCTCTCGGACCATCGACATTGATAGAATTTTTTTTCTCTCACAGATGATGTTGGATAAAGATTCTGGAGAAGTGAACATTGAAACCAATGATATAGCCATTCGCCATCTGAAGCAAGTGAGGATTTCCACAAACCGTGTCACAAAAGCCCTGTTTCAGTTTGCTAGCTATTTGCTGAAGCATGCTACCTCTTTTCAAAGATTGAAGTTAACGAAGTGGTCTCCATGTGATGAAGAAGAGTTGCACTATATTTCTGTCTTGAAAGAACATTCTGGCAATGCTGAATTAGTAAATCACTATTGAAACGTGAACTATTATTGATTGTTCTGCGTTTGTCTTTTTGTCTTGTGAAATTCAAGGGTGCTAAAAACCTTACCCTTGCATGTGTATGATTTTTGTTTGCTCTTTGTAACGCATGGATCTTATTTGTTTTTACTCTTTTGTTCTTGAGATTCAATGGTGGAAGTAGGAATACATAAGCTGATTCTTGTTTGTCGTCCTTCGCGTTGGAGTTTGAGATGGCGCTTTTCTTTTATTGTGGTTTATGGTGATTTCATCTTCAATGTGATTCTGTGATCTATGTGTGTCTTTGTTTCCAAGATTCTGTTTCCGCGGGGTATAATCTGATTTGGGTAGCAAGGGAAGTCTTGTCTTGGCAGTTTATCTGTATCGTCGTCCATCAGTTTTCATGTTGTATCGTTGGGAGCAAGCCGAACTTTGCCCACTCATGAGAAATGGGCTCGTGGAGTTGAGGAGAGTTGTTATCCAGATGATATCGATAGAGTTTAAAATGTGAGTAAAGTCTATAAAGATTGCCTTAGGCCAGGCTCAAAAGATGGCGAGCCTTTGTATCTTTATCTTACATGTTCCTTGTATCTTTATCTTACATGTTCCTCCGGAGTAGAAAAAGTCTAAAACAAATTTATTAGAAGTCAATATTTTACCACAACTTCCAAATGATGGAATTTAACCAAGAATTTGGTTTCCTTGAACACAAGTACAACTCAAAGACTATAATTATAATTACCTCACTATAAAATAAAAGATCGCATTGCTGCCTTGCTGGTATCAATACAAGAGAAAACCGAATTAGGCTAAGTGTCTTAATATCAAATCTTCAGTTCAGAAAACATGGAGGAATTCAACATAACAGCAGTTCTAATAGGGCGCAATTGCCAGTCATGGAGTACAAGTTGCAAAGATGCATCAACAATGTAATAGCCACACGAGACACGTTGATCGAGCGGTTCGTGTTCTTAGCGGATGATGTTGAGCCCTAGATCGATGAGCCAGGGTAAAGGCGAAGACCATCGGTGCCAGCATCAAGAAATCCCTAGACCAAATGGCCAACTGCATTAATAAAACTGTACTTCCATAACAGCGGATATTGTCTCTTGATCCCACCTTTGAAGGAAGGATAAAGCCATTTTGCCTAGCAATTCCAATATCATCACAGTTTAGTCGTCGAGCGTGGCATTTCCTTGGCTGAACACCCATAAGATCTTCCAGTCTACATGATTAGAAAAAGCCAATCAAAATCACAATTGAAAGCACTAGCTATCACTGGTAGAACTTCAATAACAGGGTTCTGCGTTACGCTAGTATAAATTTTTATTGGGCCGTACCTGTACTTATGATGCTTCTATTCATGAAATAATACTAACACAGAACTTTCTTTCTTTCTTTTTTTTTTTTTTAAAATGTACTAACACAGAACTTTCATATTGATCTGAAGCAGACTAACAGGGCAAGCTGGAATTATTATATGTGAATCTCGATCATTGCCTATTCCATGACATGAAATTCAAATAAAAGGAAACTAAAAAATATCAGATCTTCAAACAATCACCAAACGATATGTTTTTGAAAAAATTATAAAAAGAAAAGAAAAGAAAAGAAAAGCAACTGGTACTTTAGAGGAAAAAGAGAAAGGGTGGGATGCTTGCTAAAAATTAATTTGGCTAAATGGCACCTTCGAGTAATTTTTCTTTAGTAATATTGACCATTAAAAAACTTCATCATTATTAAACATAACCAAATTGAGCCAAAACATTATCGAAATTTGAGGACAATCACATTGAAACAGTCCATAATAAATATGTAATTATAATGTAAATGTATATGTCAAGATTCTATTCAATTATTCGACAATGAATTAACATTGCTTAATCAAAGTTGCTTTCACTACCATCGGTATGAAGAGTTGATTTTAGCCGTTGTAGTTTAAAAGAACAGCTTGATCATCTAAAACAGCATTAGCACGATAATAATAATGAAAAAACAACAAGGGAGTGAAATGTGTTGGAAATATGAGTTAAGGACTTTCCCTCAATTTGCCGAACAAAGTAATGACCCGACTTCCATAATTTTATCGTTTCAGATATGTAGATTCGTTTCAAAGTTTTAATTAGGATAGCTAGTTTTTCATTCAAGTTAGATTTGATTCTTTAGAATATTCTAGATTCATTTTATAACATTATAAATATTTATTAATCACTAGATTGTATTCGGCTATTTTTTTATAAATGAAAATTTGATTGAGAGTTGATCTCATTTTTTCGTGGATTCAGAACCCCTCGAATCCAGAACAACAATTTAGACTATTTTATGCTTCCGTTTGCATCAGTTGGTATCAGAGCACATAGTATTTGAGCGTTCCCGTTCGAGCCGATGGTGTTCGATCCGATGGTGTTCAATGATGTGCGACCACTCTATGATGAGTATGACGATCATTACAATCTTATATCAAGGGAAGAATTTGGTAGAAAACGACACAATCAATTATGACGAAGTCAAAGTCTCAATAGTCTTTTTCGATTCAAGAACTTACGAGAAGGATCAAGTCATGGTGCACTCCTATGGAGACCCTATTCAGAGTTTTGAGTTGGAGTCGGTTATGACAAATCAAGGCCGCTTTGATGGTGACTCAGATTCAATCGTACTAGTCACCCTAAAACACTTACGTGAAATCCAACAGATTCTACAATCACTCCTTTAAAACTCGAGGATGAGTTTTCTTTCGGGTGGGAGAGAAAGATGCAATAATATTTAGGATTTCAAATTTCTATAATTTTATGTTTCAGATTGGTAGATTCGTTTCAAAATTTTAATTAGGATAGTATATTTTTTTATTCAAGTTAAATTTGATTCTTTAGAACATTCTAGATTCGTTTCATAACATTATAAATATTTATCAATCATTAGATTGTATTCAACTATTTTTTGGTAAATAAAAAATTGATTGAGAGTTGGATCTCATTTCTCCTATCGATCGTCCTCTAGATGACAATTCAGACTATTTTATGTTTCCGTTGACGTGTTTCTGTGCTGCCAACCGGGTATTTGATGCATCACAGGTAGCACGACTGTTCTTTGAAGATGTTGTTAAGCTGCATGGGGTTCCGAAGAGCATTAAATCCAACATTTTTTACGTACTCTCTGGTGTTTATTAGGGACTAAGCTGCCAGACTGAAGTGATGAATAGAAATTTGGGCAATTTATTTCGTAACTTAGCTGGTGATCGTCCTAAGAAGTTGGATTTGGTTCTTCCACAGGCTGAGTTTGCGTATAATCGGATTGTCAACCACACTACTAGTAAGAGTCCTTTTGAGATCGTCTATGGACGAAACCCTCTGACTTCGCTGGACATTGTGCCATTATCAGTTCATAAACAGTTCACTTCCGATGCGGAAGCCCACACTTACCAGATCAAGTAGTTACACCGCTAAATATTTATGAAGTTTAAGACCTAGATTAAATGATTTGGTATATAAAGTAATTCCCACATGTTTGTCTTTAGGGTTAAAGTAATGATCAAGTTAATGTTTTGGAAGTTACAAGATTTATTCATGTAATTTTTTATATTCTAAGCTATTGTATTTGATTGGTTACACTAATCATGATATATGTCATTATGGTGTGTCATAATGATAGTAAGTTATAACTTTTCATCTTCCATCATGATGAATGTGTTTAATTTCTCTTCTTCTTTGATTATAAAAGGGGCATGAGATGATGAAAGAGACACACACCACATTTTAAGAAAAACAAGAAGTGATCTCTTAGCCAAACTCTTTGACCAAGGTCTGGTGTTTCCCTTGATCGTGTTGCATTCTGGAGGTGGTTCAATTCGAAGTCCTTGCACCGGATAATGGCTGGATAACACCTTAAGCAATGATGGTTGATCTAGACACTTGATTTATCTTATGATATAGCATCCATTTTGCTCGTTCCAACAAGTACAACGTTTAGGACATAGACTAACAGTTCAATGGGCAGTAAGAAGTATCCAGAAATGGCTCGCTTCCTACATGTAATGAGTTAGAAGATTTGGAGTGGCAATAGAAAGAATGAAAAGAGTAACCTGCTCCTTTGCGTTTTGCCGTAAAGGTTGATGTGGATCCTTTGGAGGACTGCATTTAAATACACAAAGAACGGGTCAAACACCTTCTTCCATGGTTCTCCATTGGAAGGCCAAAGTCAAATCTTTGCCGACATAATGAGTGCTATGGAACATCTGCAGGATTAGCAAAATTGGCATGGAGTTATGCGTTTTTTTGCTTCCTCTAAGCTGCACAATGTGTCATTCCTATCAACATAAAAGCGTCCTCTTACACTTTCATAATAAAAGTGAAGTTCCATCTTAAGTATCTCAGGAGAGCAGAAGAAACACTATATACTTAAGAAATAGGCACTCGCCTTTTGCATCATTGATCATTTGAAACTCTAATAACAAGACGAATTAAATTGATTCCACTCGTCTTTTCAGCAATACCCCAAATGATAGTTCACTTTGAATCCCTCTACAATTATAAAATGTAACACATTGAAACATGTGATAATCCTCACTTTGATATCTTCTTCACAATTCCCGTATTCCACCAATGCTTTCCCCAACATACTTAGAAGAATATTGTCGATAGAGAAGAATCATCTAGAACGTTGAGAATAATTTCTAAGAGAATTACAAAAAAAAGCAGCAGTTTCGTACTTATTGGAGACACAAGAACAAAAAAGAACACTAGAAAGATCAATCTTTCTAAACAATGCAAATGAGTAAGTTATCACATCGTGGAACCAAGAGTACTCACCACAAGTCCCCAAGGGAGGTAGGACTAACATGAGGGTCGGGTGTAATAAGCCAAAATCCGACTGGAGGGTCGGGCGATACCCAACTATGCAGCTTAGTGTCTGTGTCTTCGTAAGAGTATTGGTACTTGTCATCCACCTGTATCTCAATATAACAAATAATTAGTTATCCGTGTATCATTCATAGTTCCTCTATACCTCTTCTTCTCGTTCAATCTTTCATATAGAAATTTCATAAATCCTATCAGACAATGCAAATGCAAAGCCCATGAATAGTTTCTTTAGGTCATAAATGATCAACTATAGGGACACTCTTTGCTTCAAACCAAGTTGAAGTAGCTACTGGAGAGTACAACAAGAAAATAACTTTTCGCATCTCCATGGTTCAAATTTAAGCGTAAGAGGACCTACCTCCCCTTTGAAGGCAGGATTCACTGGATTCGTCAAGAGGACAGTAGGCAAGGGTCTGACTTTTCTCTCGATCTTCAGGTGTTAGCATCACAGTTTGAATTTTGTCCGAAAGAGCCATGTAGAAAACCTAAAGCCAAAATGATCCCGTCACCAATCCTGAATGCAACACTCACTAACATAACAGGAATCTTATATCAATAAGGAAAAATTTCTTACTTGTCATTTCGAGGCTTAAAAGCAACCATCAATTGGCCGATGCTTGCTGCAGGCAATCCTTCTCTGCGCTCAAATATACCACATCCATAGAATCCAGAACTCCAACGAAGCATTATGGACCTGACATAGAATTCGTACACTGTGATGAATAATTCTTTTTACTACTTACAATACAAATGGGAGCCTTAAGGGAACCACAACCTAGCACTCAAACAAAAAGAGAAAACAAAAGAATCATCTTCCCACCATACTATGTCATAGACCACGTTGTACCTGTGATATGAATTATGATGCAGTATCATGTCGATAAAATTTTATATTCAAATGCTGTTCAGATTAACTTTCTATTGCTTATTATTAGTAACATTCCAATATGAATAAGATCTCTGCCGACAAGTTGTTTTAAGTTCAACAACATTCGGGGTCTCAGCTATCATTTTGCCAGAGTATAGAACATCTTTGATTGTATATCAGTGCTTTAATATGTCATTTCATGAACAGGAAACTCTTCAACATAGAATCACATTTCCTATAGTGTATCAGATCATACATCCTGTCTACATTAAAAGGGAAAGTACTGGCTTCCACCCGCTGCTGAATCCCATGATGTAGCAAAAGAAATCTCTGCTTCATTTTCATCCGTCTTTATGATCTCAAAGCTTGTTCCCGTAATTGGAACTTCGTCGCTGAATGCAGTTAATCAGATTGCAAATGTTCAGCAGATGCTCTCAGAACAGAAGAAAGCCTCAAGAAATAAGAGAGATATAGAACCTGAGATCACTTGCATGCTCATTGTGTCTCCCACGCTCACGATAATCATCAAAATCATATTCTCCAAAACCCGATACAATGTCCCAACACCTTGAAAAATAGCATCTAGGAATGAGAAACAATATGATAGAAAAACATGAAGTGAGATTCAGTCATCAATTTGTATGATTAGAAAGTAGAAAGCCACACTAATCATAAGTATCAACTACGGATGATAAGTTGATAGTGGATACATAGCAGCCGTGGATTATCAAAAACATACCTCTATATGTATTGTCATTATGAATTTCAAGCATATCGTCAATTCCACCGTAACTGTATGTCAGCAACAAAACCTCCAGAATTTGAGATAGTGACTTGAAGGATGCCAATTGTCCATCACCACCTGAAAAACGCAGATGAAGATGTAATTTCATCATGGAAGCATAAAATCACAATAGATATGCATTCGATATATCTAATCATCGCCACCAACCGAATGCCAACTTGAGCTGTAGTTTCTTTAACAAAGAAAACAAATTCCCAAACGTAGACACAAAAATTAAAAAGTAAAATTCATGCACCTCATCAGTTATCTAATCCATCTTGTTCATCATCTTTCCCCTATACGCTTTCGTCTCTGGTGAACCAAGATCGCCGCCGCCACCGTCAAACCCTCACCGCCGGCGGCGACTTCGCCATCACATCTTTTTTTCCACAAAAGAGTTATCACCACAGGTCGTAACATAAACAAAGATAACCGCAATACCTCACGATTTTGGCAAAATCTTGAATCGCGGGAAAAAAATGCTCGAGTCCAATTCGAAACCCTATCCATCTCCGAAAACCATAGGCGAAAATGAGATGAAATTGGAAGATATTCCGACGCCATCAACGGAATCAGCGAACGTTGGAGCTCGCGATGGTCAAAGAAACAAGCGAATGTTCCGTCGCCATGGCCGCCGAGTGGGAGGCGGTGGCGGGAGGGGAAGTGAAGGGACGTGGAGGAATATGAGGTTCGGCGGCGATAGGCAGCGGTCCAAGAACCATGCGGCGACGACCGACGGTGACGGGTGGTGGCGGCGATTGATGGCCAGCGACGGCGGAGAAGTATTGAACCGACAGACGAGGTCCTATTTTTTTTCTCTCTTTTTTCAGTTTTGTTGTTTGTTTCATTTATTATTAAGTTTTTTTTAAAATTATTTTTTTCATCTCATATTAATTATAACATACACATATATTATATTAAAATATTTAACTTACACAATCATTGATATTTCTCGATAAATTTATAAAAAATTAAACATCACCACATACATATCAAATTTTACATCGATATACGTGTAAACTCAAAACGTTTCAATATTTTCGGGACGAAAAAAATAATAGACACATAGCACATTGTCAAAACTATAGAACATTGGTTTTATTTAAACTTATCCTAAGTGTCAGAACCTTACCAACTCAAAAATAATGGTAAGTATTTTATAACAAAATATCTCGAGAGCTTTTTTCTCTAAAACTACTATAGAAACTGTTGATTGTTAAAATGTCGAGACTATTAAGTTAAAATAGTAAAAACATCAAATAAAAAAATCAACATATATATAAACTCTCATTTTTAAGCAAATTTTTTCTAATAATCCATAGTTAGGAGTCATAAGTAATCTGTTTCAAGATATTTGTACTTAGTAATAATATTTTGTAATTATTAAATCATCACGTAATTTATATGTAATTTAATTATATAACTTAAACTACAATTGATGTTTCATATTATATTTAATAATATAAAATTATCACACCATGAGTCAAACTTTTATTGATAAGAGTCAAAACTTTATTATAATTTGTAACATTTGATACAAATTATAATGAAATAGATTACCTTAGAGAAATGTTTGTGGGACTCAAGGCATATAATTTTCAACAAATAAGACCAAACTTACAAAGAATCAACTCCCTCTCTTTGAAAACAACCCCCGCCTTTTATTTTCTCTTTTCATTTCTCTCACGGAGTTCTCCAAGAAACTCAAGAAACTCAACGGCTCCTTGGTGATCCATCAAAGCCTATTCGATCTTGTCTCAGCCTCTTCCAATCTCAACTCATAAGCTCTTGATTGGGTAATCTATGAACTGTTGCCTTTACTCTCTGTCCTTCATGATATCAGTCTTTGTTTCTTTCTTTTGATATGGATCAACCTCTGTTTCTTGAATGTACATATTGTGCTGTTATGAATATCCTCTGGGTTTTTGTTATTGGTAGTAATCAAATGTGGGATTCAAATTGACGTTTCTCTATGAGTATGGGTTCGATACTTTGTTGGGGTTGAGTTCTTGGATTCTTGAAGTTGATGTTTTGATGTATGGAATTGGACGGTGGTTGGGAATGTTTAGGGATTATGACTTCAGGATTCTCAGTTTCTGCACATGTCTTATACCGATGAGCAGAGTAAAATCCCCCCTGACTACAATCCACCTTGGATAGGAGCATTCACACTAGATATTCCACTGTAGAATTTGTGAAAAAGTGAAAAAAAATAGAGTATGTGAATGCCCTAACACCAAGCCTGATTGGGTACATTCTCATTTCATTTCTCTGCAATCGATCTCATTTTTTCTGTTTCTTGAATATCTTTTGCATGCTGTTACGATTTCTCTGCCCACGTTAGTCTGTGATTTGGTTTTGGTATGATCGAGCAAGAGGAGAACACTTAGAAACTTAAGTGGGTTGATCTGATACTCAGGTTTAAAGACTTGTGTTAGGTTTTGCTAGTTACAGAATCTTATATGGATTGAATTCATCCTGCAGTAGACTAAAAATTGTGCCCTGTTAAGTTTCACGTTTTGAGTTGAGGAATCGGATTGCAGTTGTTTAGTTTAAGAAGTTCTCCATTTATTACATGGTTTGAGATTCTGTAAAGTTTTGTTCTTCTCATAAACTTCCAGTCTTTTTATTCTACTGGGTGGGTTAAACAAAGAATCTTATTGAATGTTGGATTTTTTTTGTGAATGCAGGTCCCTGCAGACCTGTCTATTAGTCTGATCCTCATCGTTTTGTGATTGTTTGAGGTACTAGCAATGCATGATTGTTTAAAGGAATAGTAATTATCTTAGAACACTGACTACATGTAGTCCATTGATCTCGTGTGAATGACGAATAAAATGGCTAATGAGTGTGGTTAACTTAATCGACACTCACAGGTTTGCTAACATTGTGTTTCAGGATCACAAAGGGTTGCTGTTTGTGATCTTGGATAGACTCTCAAGGCATTGATTACAAGACTACTTGCCTGCACAGGTACACATCTAAAATACAACCATTGTGATTTGACCAAAACATACAATCATGATGATTGCTTTGTGTTCATTGATTAGAGATATGGAGTTCTCAGGAGATGTGAAGAAGATTAAAAAGCCTCCCTACAAGAATGGCTATGAGTGCCTCAGGTTTTTCATCAATTCTCTTTCTAGTACAGGTTCTTAGCTAGCTTCTTAGTTATAGCTCCACTTACTTTTCATTGGTTGCATGTAGAAATGAGATGAAGATGACTCCGGATATAAAGATGGGATACAAAGCTTTTAAGCAAAGGGTTAATGATAGATGGGCTGCCATGACTGATAGGGTAGTCAAGTCTTTGAGCTCTGATTGTATTTTAATCTTTTGGGGTGTGTTGATTGCTTACTTGTGTTCTTCAATTTTAATACTCTTAGGAGAAAGATACCTATAACTCCAGGGCGCATGAAGACTGTTGGCATTATATGAAACTAAAGGGAGATGTGGTCCTGGTAAGAATGCACAAGAACTTGTTCGAACTCCTCCAAGCCTCAAAGGTATATAAGAAAGGGACGGACTGGAAGCGCATTCATGTACATGGTGCTGGTGATGATGACGAGACAGTAGAGATGAAACGCGCTGCTATGGAGCTATTTCCCACAGGTGGTGATTTCACCATAATCTTTGATCTGAAGGGGTGATGCCGAACAAAGATCTCTGACGGTTATTACTGTAATGCACTAGGAGCTCAGGTTATTACTCTAATGCAGTAGACGCTTAAGGGAATGGATATTGACTCTTGTTAGCAACCCTACGCTAAGAACTTGCAGCGCTTGAGGGAATACTTCCTCTAGTTCAGATAGGCCTAGTAGAGTTGCCAGGAGGACAACAAGAGGAGAACACTTTCGCCATTGATATAGAAACGGTATCACGCAAGGTAGTGCAGGTTTTACTCGCATATGTGCTTGCTGGGATCGACCAAAGAACAATATTGTCAAGTTTCTCAATACTGTCATATCATTTAGAATTTTGAAGCATGGACTATGAGAACCTCCTGCCGCAATGCTTGTAAACTGCATGGGGGAAGGATCATGATGAAAGAAGAACAGTACCCACCTCCTTAACATCCAATATATCCTTTTGGCCAACGGCCTGCATAGAACTTGCTGCGTCGTTGTGGCCCTTCTGCTGAGTATCGCTGTTATTATGTGGAATTAAGGACTTCTCTATTGTCTTCAATCTTTCGAAATAAAAGGAGATGAATTGTCAGATGAAACTCCAGTAATTTGGTTTGTGTGAAATGTTAGAAATAAAGGATCTTCAGCTCCTAGATGGGATGATATGCGTGAAACGATTTTGATGAGACTTTGGCATTGTATCAAGGCTTGGTGGCAATATTTTCCGGCGGATATATATTCCTTCATTCGTGTTGATGGGGTGGCTACAATAATTCGCACATGCAGGAATCCTTTTATTCGATGAATAATGGTGTGGATCAAGCGGTGAATCTGATTCGGTATTGGTTTGTGGCTGATCTTGTACTGTAACCTTGTACAGGGTAGCTAGGAATTCATGGTGCCAATAATATCCAAGTTCATTACCACATGGATAGACCAAAGCGATAGCGATCACAAAAAAGAGATCTTTTGTTTGAACAAATGCCGCGATACAAATGACATAAACCAATAGAATTACTGTATCAACCAGATCTTATCTATCATGCATTTGATGCTGCAGTATAATCTCATTGGGTTAGCTTATTCATCGTCAGGGTCAGAGGGACCGCAGAAATTACAAGTGCAATGTGAGTTAGCGTATGGGACGGAGAAGGGCACGCAAGGTAGCAACTAAATTCCTTATCTTGCAACCAAAACTATGATTGCACTACAATGTTTTTTCTTAAAAGGAAATCCCTAAAAATTTTCCTCTGATCAACTTATTGTTAACGAAACCAATGTTATCGATTTTATAGACAAATGTTGCAAGCAATGAGTCCAAGGAGGATCAAAAGTTATCAAAGTTTTTCAAATACAAAGATAGCACAATTTCTCTGACTCAAAATAAATGAGACTGATTAATGTATAACGATTATCCGTACGTGGAACAAATGTAAGGATAACATCTACTGATACTCAGTAATTTCTGCAACTACAATCACCGCCATCTCAAATCGCCCATTTCAAAACCCTAATCCCAAATCTCCCCCAATTCCCAAATCTTCCATCCAATGGCGATCAATCTCCGCCACCACTGTCTCCGATTCCTCACAGCTACATCGCCGGCGATCCAGCACTACAGCCCAGCGGCGGCAAACAAGAACACGAAGAGGCTTGATTTGAAGAAGCTGAGACCGATGATCCTTAGACGGATTCAGAACAGGGCAAAAGGTTACCCCATCAAGAATAAGATGATTTTTGTTCTGTTCCTTGCACTTGTCATGTCAGCTCAAATGCTCAGTGCTTTCTTTAGCTGTGCTTTGTTTTGGACGATGGAGCATTTTGTGAACATTATCTTGTTATCATGCAGATTTTCCTTACAGGTTCGACGGTCCAACTTGATAGGATCTGCAGATAAGCAATTGCGATGTCAATGCTTACTCAATCTCAGGGACCGACTGTCATTTACAGCATGGCTAGCTGTAAATCAGAAATTAAGCACCCAGGACAGGCTTGCTGGTATGGGATTGCTAGCTCCAACCCTATGTGTATTTTGTGATAAAGTGGTGGAATCACATGACCATCTATTCTCTTCTTGCATGTCCTTGAAACCTCTGATGCAAGAGTGGGCGCAGAAATGGTGATATAAGAGTACCTATAGTAGGATGCTTTGATAACTTCTTGGCGATGGCAAGATTGTTGAAGGGTAAAGGATACAAGGCTAGGATGGCACTGAGTTCTTTTTCTTTTTCTTTTTTTTTGTGCCCTTGTGTATATTGTATGGAAAACAAGAAATGAGGCAAATATTCAGGAAGGTGAAACCGGCCATACATGCTATGATGAGACACTTGCAAATGGTGGCCTTGGATGAAGCTAGCTTGCTGAGAACTGTGCCGCTTACAGCCACAGATGCAAGAGTGCAGCAGCGTTGGAGACTTGCCCCTGGATTTGGAAGTACCATATTGCCATGATGTACAGCATATGATAACTCTAGTATTTGAAGGGTAAACTGCTCATTTTGTGAGGGATTAGTCTTTGATGTAAAATCCTTGATGTAATCTTTAAGGTGAGCATGTATACGTCTGGTATACAACATCACCTTAAGTGCTTAGATGTATGGTTTTTTGATGCTGAATATAATTTAACCTTCAGCAATCTCAGGTACCGACTGCGCTCTTTCACATTTTTCTGAAGGTGTGTTGTTTATGAAGGCATATTAATTCTGTTCTATCTCATTTGAGTTTGGTATTTCTAGCATAGATGATATCAAGTTATAGCTTGAATGATGACTTACTATGGTGTGTTCATCTAATCTGTCTCCTCGAAAGATAAATATCAACTGCCAACACTTTTGAAGTTTATATTAAGCCCCCAAAGACCAAACCACGTCTCAAGCACTGTGTTTGTAAGAGCATTTAAGGAGACTGGTCTCTCTAAGGGTCTTTTTTGTTTTGTTTTTGGGCGCAGGAACATGCTGCTATTGCATCTAAACCGGATAATTTTTGGGTTAAGATATATGCATTGTTGGCCCGAGCTCATGCGGCATTGTCATTGAAGTGATGCTGTTTTTTTTCTTTACTGTAATGTATTCTTCTCCTTTTACTCTATTCAATTGTTTCTTTTCATAAGGTTTTTAGTTGAGTTTTGTAAGCTTTAGTTTTGAGTTTTGACATAGTGCGGGAGTCATGTTATGCGTGCGATTGCACTTGATGTACTATCAAGAATCGTCTGTTTCATCCTAGGCTCAACTCGAGGAGCTACTTGAAGAATACTTGGAGTGAATAGGTCCGGAAAAAGTTTTCTTTTAGGAATTTGGCAAAACAAATTTATGCTAGTGTTTAATGGTGAAGTTTAAAACAATTAGTTTTAAAATTTTAGAACAAAAAAATATTGTCAACTCAATTGTAAGTGAAAACTACAAACTTCATGAAACATTAACTCAATAGTAAGTAACTCATCCCCTAATAATATCATTGGGGACAAGACAACTCTAGAAGACATTGACAAATAGTAAAAAAAAATAATTAAAAGATTTTGAGATTTTCTTATATAATATAAGCAAAAAGGAGTTCATGTCATGACAAGGTTGTGTATTATCTATAATGAAATTGAAAGTTTTGAGTATGTGAAACTCGACCTGACTCAACCCGACACCCATAACCGAATTGAATTTGGCCCAAAAT
Source organism: Drosera spatulata (assembly GCA_035668315.1). Taxonomy (NCBI): domain Eukaryota; kingdom Viridiplantae; phylum Streptophyta; class Magnoliopsida; order Caryophyllales; family Droseraceae; genus Drosera; species Drosera spatulata. The sequence goes on along the minus strand of JAOVYX010017977.1, from coordinate 19,009 downwards.
TTGGGTTCGTAAAACCCGATGACTAGACTTCCGAATCCCGTAAGATCGACTTCAAAAGTTAGCAAATAGATCGGTTTGACACCCACTAGAATTCGACTCGAATGGTCGAAGATTTCAAAATTTTAAATAATTCCTTAAAAGTTTTAGTTATGTAGGATATATATTCCATTATTGTTAATATGATTAATTACATTGCATACTTTTTTGTTTTTATCATTTGAATATTTATTACAAAAAAATTTGTTCAGTATGTTGAATAAAGTAAAACCTAACCCCGAGTTTGAGTTTGGGTTCGAGTTGTCCAATTGACTCGAGTTCAATTCGTCGAGGAGACCATAAGTTCGCGAGCATGTGTGCGACCATTTTCTAGCCCAACTCCTAGTTCAAGATAAATCCGACTCGAGATAAATAATAGGTGGTCGAGTCCAAGTTCAAGTTTGTTAATACTCGACTCGACCCAACCCGTGAACAGCCCTAGGAAGGACGATAGATAATAGCTCAAACATGTAGTAGTTTTCTGATAAGAGGATTGTTTTTTAACAATTTGTCGTTAGTTTTCCTTGAAAATAATCATTTATGGATATTGATTTATCAGCTACAATTTGAAAGTACAACTAATATAAACACTAAAATATTGACCCATGCGCTGCACAGTTGATGATCATAATAAATAAAATTAAATTAAATTTGCTATTTAAATTAACTATTGTATCTATTACCTATAAAAGATTTTTTCATTTATTCATAGTTTTATACAATTTATAAAAAATTTAGAGACGTGTCTATATCTATGATTCAAGGGTTTATGACATATTAGTCCCTCAAATCTTTATAAATTTTTAAAAAGTATCTTAAATCTCTATAATTTCAATCAAGTCCTTCAAATGTTGAATTATGGACACAATTGTTCATCCGTTAAAAAAAATTGTTAAACCTAACAGAATGTAGAACTTTCAAATTTTAATAAAAAAATATGCTCCATTTGTTACCTAGATGGCTAATGATTATTAATCTTGCAAATAAGATAAAATATGTTGTATATGTTACCTAGATTATAATGTTGTGAAAAATATATGCTATAATATCTTCGTAGATAAGATTAACTATAATTTTATCATTATTATTAAAAAATTATTACATTGTTGAATGATAATTTTATAAATAAGATTGCCAGGATCTTCTATATGAATAGTTTTTAATGAAAGATTTTGTACATAAAATTATTATATTTATTTTTTTACTTGATTTAAATAAATTGAATTAAAAATTTGTAAGATTTTTCAGATATGAATCAAAGTTATCAGATTGTCCATTAAAATTTTAGAAATTCCATTAATATCTTAACATATCAACTAATGGTTTGTTGTCTGACATATTTGTGTAACTCTATATATAATAGATTATGTTTAACTATATCTATATGTTGATAACCGATGTTGTCTCTTTTTTCTTTTTTTTGGGCAGAAGTCTCTTTTTTTATAAACACAATAGTTTCTTAAGATGAAAGAAATCTATCAAAACTCTAATATTTGGTGTTTATACGTGGATTTGATAGTTTTTAAAATTAAAATATCTTTTATCTTCAATGTTGTGGATATTTTCCTGCCAAGTATTTATACGATCCCAATGTGAATTTGATTCACATAATTTCACCAACATGATGGATGCGAGTTGTGAACCTCAGTTTGATGGAGGGCATACGGCATTGCGAGATCCTTGTGAGTTGCCGGAGTTGCCGGATGATATTTTGTGTTTGATAATCGACAGATTAGATGTAAGGGAGGCTGTCAAGGCAACTGTCGTGTGTCGCAGATGGAGAAAAGTTGCTATATCGTCTGTGCTCCAATACAGAGAGCTCCTCTTTACGAGCAAGACCATTTTAGGACTAAACTGCATGCCTTCCAATTCGTATTTGGACACAACCTATCCCATTGCCGCATATCAGCCTTATGTTCCTTGTGGTTCTCATCATGGGATGAAAGTTAATCCTTTTAACAAGGTGAAATTTGTCAGAGCAGTGAATCAGTTTATCGATTTCTATTGCAAAATCTGTTCTGAAGGTGATGGTGGATTTATTGTGAAAAAACCGAACATTTCGTGTTTTGCTGTTCAATTCTGCCTAGAGTCAGACTTCTCGTCAGACATTGAAAGATGGATCAAGTTTGCGACTCAGTTCCTCCGGGTCCATTCATTCTTCCTTGAATTGCAGTGTGATGCTGCTGTCTTTAACAGGTTTAAAAACCAAAAAAAGTTTGTGATAAACAGCAACAACAAGCTTTTTAAGCCTGACGTCGGTTTGAAGAATCTGCGGCTCACGTCTTGTGTGTTTGATGCAAATTCATTTGACAATCGCCCAGTATTTGCATCATTGACAGAGCTAACCCTAACCAATGTACCACTCCACACATATGATGTTGATAAAATTTTTGGTTCTCTTGTCAACATCGAAACTTTGTTTGTGAACCATTGTTTGCTACCGGAGAAATTTTGCTTAGGTTCAATGCCGTCTCTTCAGAGTGTCTATCTCATCACATGCCCGATGATTACGAAACTTCATACGTCGAACAATCTCAAGCTCACACAAGTTACTACTAACTGGACGACGATAGAATTGGAACTTGAAGGCGCTCCCAATTTGGAGTCATTGACAGCTAGGCTAGACGAGAGTGGAACGTATCACCTCTTCAATGTTACCTTGGAAAAGCTACCTATGTTGTCCGCCCTGGATGTCAACATTCAAGCAGATTTAGTAAGTACTCATGAATGGAGAAGGGCAACTGCACATCAGTTTGACGTATGGCACCATCCGATCTGAGCTTTGTTTAAACTGATTAATAAACCAATATAGACATTGGTTTTTATTCGGTTGGATGTTGCCTTATGATGCTGGTGGTCTTGGACCAACCACTTCTCCTGAGCTTAAATTTCCTTATATGATGATGTAGCAATTCTAATATTTTCTTATGTTGGTTGGCTAATCTTTTTCATTGTGGTTTTTTTTTTTTTTTTTTTTTTTTGGTGCAGTTTAAGTGCCTTCGGGATTGGTTGCCAACACATAGAGGCATTAAGAGTTTGAGGATGGGACTTCATGGCACAACAAAATTTGATGCGGTGAAAATGATTCACTTGGTTAAAGCCTTACCAAGTTTGTGCAAACTGGAATTATCGGTAAGACGATTCCTATTCTCTCCCGTGTTGTGCTTAAACTTCACTTTCTACGAAGTTGTTAACTGTTCTTCTTTTTCCATCTATGCTTGATGCTACGAGTTCCACTGTTTACTGATTGCATGATTTAAACCTATTCAGTTGCTATACATCATTTTACACGACACATTATGCTTCATTGAATCATCTCTCTTAGGCCATAGGCAGTGATAGTTTTGTTTGTTTTTCTCGCAGCTGGCTTTGGAGGAAGATTCTGGACAAGAACAGATTGAAACCAATGATATGGCCATTCGTCATCTGGAGCAAGTGATGATTTCCACAAAACGTGGCACCAAAAACCTGTTTCAATTTGCTACCTATCTGCTGAAGCATGCTACCTCTCTTCAAAGATTGAAGTTAACGAAGCTGTTTCCATGGCACGAAGAAGAACTTCAATCGATTTCAAAATTGGAAGAACACTCTGGGGATGTCGAATTAGTAGTCAAACGATGACTTAGTATTCACTGTTCTGCGATTTGTATCCTTGTCTTGTGAGATTCAAGGCTGATAAAAAAATTACCGTTCCATGTATATGATTTGTGTATGCGCTTTGCAGTTTTACACTCTGTTCTTGGGATTCAATGATGGAAGAAGGAACACATGCCGATTCTTGTTTGTCGCTCGTCGCATTGGTGTTTGAGATGGCGTTATTCTTTCATTTATCGATTGATTTTGATTTTCAATGCGATTTGGTCGATCCGTGTGTTTGCTTCAAAGATTTTGTTTTCACCAGGGTATTATCCGATAAAGAGTAGCAGGGAAGTCTTGTCTTGGCTGTTTATTTGTAATAATCGTCCATCGGTTTTTCTGTTGTATTGTTTTGTTCCATCTCGTGCAAGGCAAGTTGAAGTTCTGTCCATTCATAAGAAAAACGAGCTAGTTGAGGAGACCTATTGTCAAGATGATATCAACCAGTGAGCATCAAGTTAGAGAACCTCTATCTTACACTTTCCTCCGGGGTAGAGAATGTCTAAAACGAATTGATAAGATGCCATTATTTGACCGAACTTCACAATGAAAGAACTTGAGCATAAATTTGGTTTCCTTGCACACAAGTATAAATCAAAAATTTATTTCCCAGGCACACAAGTATAAATCAAAATTTATTTCCCTGGCACACAAGTAGTGATGGCCGACTGCTCCGAGGAAGGGGATGTTTTCCACTTCCAATACAGCGGACACCTTGATCCCATCTATGAAGCAAGATGACCACTCCAGGAAGGATGAAGCCATTCTGCCTTGCGATTAGTCTCATTACAGGTTTAGTTGTCGATTGCCGCCTTCCTTGACTGAATAGCAATAAGATCTTCAGATTTACCTGATTGAAAAATAACAATCAAAATCATAGTTGAAAGCATTATCATAGATAGCACTTCAATAACAAGGTCCTGTGTTACGCTAGCATAATCAGATCCTTCTGTACAGATTTGAGAAGAAAAAAAAAAAGAAAAAGCATACTACACCTAAGTTATCATTTGCATCAAGATCCTATTCTTTTGCCACACAGACATGAACTTCCGGCAACTGGTGAACAAGGCTGCCGGCCAAATCAAACTTCATGGCCCTGTCTGATTCATGCCACCGTGGTGGCCTCATCAAAAAAGAAAAGAAGCAGCCCGCAAGGTCTGGTGCTGTGCAACTGGTTCATTTTCTCAGGAGTTGGGTCGCAATTGCCGGTTCCCAAAGCTTTAAAAAAAAAAAAAAAAAAAAACGATACAGCACAGTTAAACCGCTTAAGAAAACTAAAGTTTATTAAGTAAAAACTCAGCACTACGTAACTCCTTGACCCCTTTCATCATCGTGAGACAATAATATGATTTTGGCATCCACTACCCATACATTGAATTGTGCCAAACCTCTCTACATTGAATTGTGCCAAACCTTTCCACTGACGAAACTAACACATAGGGCTTTGTGTTATCAAAGTTTCGACTGAAATGGAGTCTCTTTACCTTTTCAAATAACCTGTTGAAGTGGACTGAACTGAGAGTTCTAGATTTGATTTTTGTATTTGTGTGTTCTTGGTCTCTCTTTTGGTTTCACACTCCCTTACAGCTGCGGCTCTAATTCTTCTCATACAATAAGAAGAAGATTGCAAGAAACTAGGGTAAATCATTTTGGGTTTGGGCTTGTAAGCTAAGTCCATAATGCATGGGCCGGACCCAACACCTTCTGTGTGTTATTTGAACTTGTGTTTTCTCCTCAATTCAGCAAAAAACCGAGTACGAACAAAGAGCCTTTAAATCAACGTGGAAGTATCTAAGAGGCATGGGAAAAATCTTGAAGGTAGAGATGTGTTTGGATCTGTATCAGCTTTTGAAAAGCTCTACTAAACAAGAAGGATGTTGATTGGAAGAAAATCAGCAGCAGTAAGAATGTTGTTGAGGTTGAGATGAAAAGCGAAATGTTGGAAATATTCCCCACTAAAGGCGATTTCGAGATCATTCCTTTGCGTCGTTCATGTGGCATGCCTGATTGAGCTTGAAGAATGCCGTCGGCGCTGTATTCATTACTCGCTAGTAGGCATTGAATTCCAGATATGTCGTATAGTTTGCATTCGGATGATGGTTATTACTTTTGTTGACTTGTGCCTCAATTCCTTATCTTGGAGATCTTGACGTGAATTGAACATCGGATCGTTTTTCTTTTCACGCGTCAAAAAGATTGAGGCATCATTTTGAAAATTAAGACATGAAGATGATTGAGGCGTGAATATTTTGTGAACTTGCTTTGTTCTTATCCGGGAAAGATGATTGTCTATTAAGCAAATGGAAATGGAGACAATCGTAAGTGTAAGCTTGGAAGTGTAAGCTTGGCAGGGAAGAGAGCAAGAGAAGTGGTTTGAAGCATTTTTGTGTATACAAACACAATAAATATTATAAACATATTAAAGAGTGGATGTTTAGTTTATTGATCTCGAGTGATCTGTGTTCGTATTGCTTCTTTTGTATCTCCTCACTTGATTAGTGATTTCTTCGTCGTCGGCAACTGTTCGTGATTTTTCTTCCGTAAGGATTTTCACGTAAATCATTATAACATTTAATTTACGCATTTGTTATTGTTTGTGTTATAATTAACAGAGTCTCGATCATAACAAGTTTGTAGTAGCATGTATGGAAGGATACAGCTATTGACTCCTCTAAGTGACTTTTTGCTAATGAAGCCTCTATATTCTGCATACTCAGATCTTATCTTAGATTTGGCTAGAGTGGTGTGGCTGTTCAGCTAATGAGTTTGGAAGTTGATCCGTGTTGCTTCATGGGCACAGAAGGTGTGAAATGCACATATGTAGCGTAGCGGACTTGTCATCTCAAGTAGCTATCTGAATATCAAGATCTTTTGATCTAGCTTGTACCTAGCAATTTAGCACAGTAGTCTGTGTCTCTTGGTTTAAAAAAAAAATGCATTAAGCTCAGCATGACGTGAACCTTGGCCGCATGTATTGATCCTCTTCCAAATAAAGATGACATGTTATGCTCATTTGTGTAGTCTTAATTACACTAAGGTGTTAGATTTCTCCATTCCTTAAGATCCTTTGCGTTCTGATCTCTGCTCTGCACTTCATATTTGTTCAAAATGTGATTTAGCCAATGTATGTTTTTCCTCTTCTGGTATATATATGTGACCTATTCTCCGCAGGTGTAATAATGGGATGAAGTTCTGCTTAATATAGAAGTGGCCATAAATCATATAGATGTCATGATATATATTACGAACGGGGCTATTTATTACAACACAAACAATAACAAATATGCAAAATAAATGATACAAAAATTTTTATGTGAAAATCCTTACGGAAGAAAATCACGGATGGTCGTCGACGACAATAAAAAATCCACTAGTCAAATGAAAAGATACAAAAAACCTACATCCGAATATCAAGAGCTTCACAACGAGAGATAGAGACGCATCTCTCTTAAAATAAATCTCTCCCAACTCACTCTAATGTGTTTAAGCAAATGCAAAACTATGTGAATAGCTTCCTATGCTCTTTGTGTTTGCTCTTCTTTCTCTGCCTAAACTCCTCTGCTCTCTTCGTCTTTATATACTCGAGGAAATCAGAGAGTCACAATCAGAAAGGGGCCAAACAATTTCTTCACGTCGAATGAAGACGATGACGGACGATGACGGCTGCGTATAATTCTTTACGCGTGATTTGCAGTCACCAACAACAATATATCTAACGTAACATTTAAGAAATGGATCATTGGAAAGGAGAGGTTCAATTTCAAGAACCTAAATGGCCTTCTTTCGATGCAACCCTTCAAGTAGGTACAGTTTTGTCTAACGCCATCAAAATGATCGCTGCAACTGTTGGTGTCACGCTTTTCGCCAAGCTCCTTAACGTGCTACGCATTGTTGTTTGTTATTGGTTGACTCTGCTCATGAAAATTGATGCTAAAGGTCTAATCATGATTGGGATTGAAATATGTGTCCCGTTTGAAGCGAATTTTGGCCATCTTATGAGCTCTGTACATGCTTCATGCTTGTGAGAGAGATGATTGACAAGTGAAAATGTTGAAACTTGATAATGTTGAAAGAAAATATAATCACTTTGTGGGTACTTAATTACTACAAGCTGCGTAATTACCCATAAATGCGTCCTGAGCCAATTGAAACGTTATGTTGATAATGGAACCAAACTGTTTAAACTAAGTATATATTATCATCTCCACCCCTAAAAGATTATATTGAAAGAGTATCTTTTTTATCCTGACAATGTTTGATCCTTGTTATAGGACAATTAAAGTTGGTTTTTTTATAAAAATATTATTAAAAGATAATAAAACACTATTTATTAGAATCGTAAAGCAAAAAAAATTTATAATGAACAATTGAAAAAAGGGATTGTGTCCCAAATTATACCTTAAATAGTAAAATGACAAAAATTGTTGTTAAAGTTACTAGACAAAGAAATTGCAAAGAAAAAAAAAAATTATGGGACAAAGGAAATTGAGTATGCATACGCACTGACACCGTACATGGAATAAACCTAACGAACATCTACTGATTTACTTTGTAATTTCAGGATTTACAACAAATCACTTCTCCATATCAAATCGCCCAATTCATAACCCTAATCAATTATCCCCTAATTCCCAAATCTCCCCCAATTCTCACCTCCAATGGCGATCACTCTCCGCCACCACTGTCTCCGATTCCTTACAGTTACATCGCCGCCGATTCAACACTTCTACAGCACCGCGGCGACAAACAAGAGCACGAAGAAGCTGGATTTGAAGAAACTGAGACCGATGATCCTTAGACGGATTCAGAACAGATCTAAAGATTATCCCATCAAGGCTATGATCCCTGTTGCGCGTGACGTGCTCCGTAATCGAGATGTGGTGATAAATGGTGTCTCGGTTTTGCTCAGAGCAATCCCCGTCGTCGCCTGCAAGTATGAGATGTGGTGATAATTGGTGTCTCGGTTCATTTGGGTTTTGTGCGATTCGAGAGTTGATATTTATTTGGGTGTGTGATCATGTGGGGTTGAGGAAAAATTTGACGTTTTTTGGTGTAGGGTGAATTCGGTTTATGGTGATTATTGTTCGTGATTAGTTATAGAGTATTGTGTGATTGAATTCGAAAACATCGTTTTGGCTCAATCGGAATGTTAATTTTTTGAGGAATGGATCGTGCTACAAACATTTTAGCCATGTGCAGTTGTGAAGAAACTCCAAGCTGTGTTTTTGGGTGGACAGAAATTGATTATGCTCTAATTTGATTAGTGAGTAGTCTAATCCGATATCTAATTTCGGCTTCTACGATCTCGATCTTCAAGTTGCATTGATCATAGTGACCGAATAAGCAAATATTGGTTGAGAGTAATGCTGTTAGGGATGTTTGATTGGTTTTGGGAATTTCACCTGCCGGCCATGGGTCATACTCTATTAAGTGTGCATTAGGGAATCTAACTATGCAGTGAAGGAAAACCATTAACCTTAAACCAAAACCAAGTAGTGGATTAAAATAGAGATTGTTAGCCGCATGTAAGAAAGCTTCATATTTTCAACTTGAGAAACGCCTTAGTGTGGGTATAGAAGTATGGGGTTAGGTCTTACACGCAAACCACTAATTATTTGCTAAAGCTTTGCATTACAGGTAATAGAGTTACCTACTTAAATGCTGCTTGTATCAATATAAGTTCATAGCTCTTCGATTTTTTCTCCATGGTGATTGGTGAATGTTTGGTGGGAAGTAAGCTGGTTATGTATTATTAGCTGTGTGATGACTGATGAATGAAGGGATGCAAAGGGATGTAGATAAACTATTCTGAGTGTCTTGTTGACCTCAACGACAGAGTAGGGAGACCAACTCAGTGCAAATAACTTTTGAATATCTTTAAGTTGTTTTCTTTACATACATTTACATTTGCAGGTTTTGTCCAGAGGTATACATTGGCGAGAGAGGCCATGTAATTAGAACCTGCAGGGGTTACAAGCATCGGAAGAAGAATCAGCTTCATCAGTGGATCAGGGGTACCATAAATGATGTCCTGCCCCCTGTAGAAGCTTTTCACCTTAATAACATGTTTCAGAGTGAAATAAAGCATGAGCAAAGATTTGATTATGAACGTATTCCAGCAGTTGTTGAACTCTGTTGGCAGGCAGGAGCAGATCCACATGAACAGAATCCTCAACCGGATAATTGGATACGGAAGTTGGCGGAGGTCGCTTCAGACGAGGCTGCTTCCTTGACAGCTGACGATTTTAGGTCGGTAGCAATTGAAACAATGAATGCATGGGAAGAATATAGGAAGGGTGTCGATAGGCTCTTGTTGGCCTATCCAAGCAAAGTCTGTGCGTATTGCTCAGAAGTTCACATGGGACCTTCGGGACACAGGGCACGGCTTTGTGGAGTTTTCAAGTATGAGACTTGGCGTGGTGGCCACTTCTGGAAGAAAGCTGGGGTTGATGATGTGGTGCCGCCTAAGATAGTTTGGCACAGCAGGCCACAGGATCCTCCTGAGCTCTGTAATGAAGGTCGAGACTTCTATGGCCATGCACCTGCCGTGGTGGATCTGTGCTCAAAAGCTGGTGCTTTTCCACCAAAGGAGTACTTCACTATGATGAAGATTCACGGTTTACCAGCACCTGTCGCAGTTGATATCACTAGCTGACCAAAGGTCTTCTGTATTCGGTGGCTTGCTGGAAAGCACTGTGCTGGTGCTGCTTATTGTGGAAAAATCCGGGTTTGGTGCACCTCGAGGGATGGAACTTCTGGCATATCCTAGGGGATGGAGGCCCGAATGGTTAATATAACAAGAAGTTGGTGGTTCTAAACTCATCTATTCATAGTTATCTAATCATTTGATTTGGTCTTCTCACTTTAGAAGGTCCTAAAAGTCATTATCAGGTGGGGTTAGTCGTGGATTGTTTCCTTGATTCTATACATTATTAAACATCCTTCGTATTAAGCTGCAGCATGCATATATGACCTCATTTCCAGTTCTTTTTGAGTCACCTTCTCCTTTTTCTTCCTATAAAAAATCGTCACACTTTTCTCATAAGTGTCTCCTTTGGACTATATAGAGTATGTCCTGTCATGGTCTATGAAGTCTTACCTATAGACGCTTCTCACATTGATCCAGACACTCTCATTTATGCCATCTCTATCTTTTGGGTTAACGTTGTTTGTGTTGCACAACAACCATCATCGAACATAAGGGTTTCTTCTAGTGGCTGTTGCGAAAAAATCCTTGAAACAAAGGAAAATCTTTTAGCAGAGCAGAATCCCGAAAGGCCTCCTCGCTAGACCCTCCCATGGAAATATGATGATAGTCATCCTCCTTGATGCTGATTATTGGTTCATTTTCTATGTGGTCTTCAAGTACCCGAATTCACCATCAACATGACCGTGACATTCTCTAAAAGAACACCTATTAAGGTATGGCATTCGAAAGCAGAAGTCGCATTATTTCATCTTTAGCAGCTTCTGACTAATTCAGTAAATCTTAAGCTTTCTCTGCTCCTGTAAACGATTGTCGATTTTGAAGGCCTTTATAGGCTGCAAATTCGGCTGATAGCGAATTTCTTATCCTGCCTGCCTCATCTCCAAATCACGCATGTGACGACATGTGTTTTTACTTGAACTTTTAGCTTACAGCTACTGATTTAGCCCTTGATTTTTCTTTGTAGAGTTCTTTTCTTCGAATGTATTCATCTGATAGCTGATATAGGTAGTAGTACAAGGTAGCTATCCAAGTTTCATGCTTTAACTATTGACAGCCAGGTCACTTGAGCTCTCATAATCTCTATGATGAATTATCCGAGTCCAATGAACCTTTTGGATGATAAATAACCCTTTATCTATGTAGTACACTTAGAAACATTAGTCGTTCTTGTGTGTTGTACTTGTTGCCATTAACACAGATGAGTTTTGACTGGACAATATTGCAGAACGAAAGAGTGATTACTTGAAGTCCTTGACGATGATGAGTTGTGACTAGCCTTCCGAGATGATGAGTTGTGACTTGCATGTGCATGCAGAATATGGAGAGTTTCTTCCGGTACCCTTGATTTTGATTACCACGAGTTCGGTCGATATAGGAGATATTTGTTGTCTATATTTGTATTTTGATGTAGGAGTTATTCGCTGTCTAGAAGCCTTCTTTGCTGATCAGGCGGTGTAAGACTGCTACAAATATCGTGCTTAGCAGTTCAGTTTTGTGGTTCCATGGAAATGAACCAGAAACCAGAAACCACTGGAATCTGTGATTCCATCCACAATATTTTCATTCCATCTGCATTCATGATAGTTCTGTTCTCGCAGGTGAACTGCTCATTCTATGAGCATGCCTTTGATTTTTCATCAAGAGCCCTTGAAATGCTTCAAGTGTGAAGGAGCTCAACCTAGACGCAACACTCTCCAATATAAGGCCCTGAAAAGGGCGCAGATCAAGCAAACTAGTCTTTGTCATCGAAGATGATGCTGTCAGTGGAGATACTGTCAGGTTCATTCTTCTACGTTCAAGTGGGCGACGATGCCACTCCACACGACCTCAAATGGGCAATAGCAGATCAGGAGAATCTCTCATTTGAAAGGCTCATACTTTATCTCCATGACAACCTATCGGGTCTGATGATTGGTGACGACATCTCTCTCAAGGAGTTTGGTCTTCGCGATTACTCACGTATTATCTCTTCTTCAGCCCTGTTGATGTTGAGGGGAGATGTGATGGATTTGCAGCCAAGCTTGCAGCAACGCTCAAAGAGAAATTGGTCATAGGGGATGATGAAAAATCTGAATCTGAGTCAGAGGAGGATGATACTGAAATCAATGACATAGATGGGCTATAACTAGAATTGTCTGTTATTCTCGTTTTCTTTTCTTCTAGAAACTGTTGCGAATATGATTCGGTAGCGTGCGAATGGAGGGTATATATTTTGGATGTTGGTAACTTTCGTTTTGCGATTTATGTCGAGTTTATTGAATCGAACATCATTAGACCAATCCAGGTTGGTCATGTCCGTGGATTTCGATCAAAGCTTTACCCGATGTTGATGGAGGGGCGTCTTGTCAGTATCCGGGGATTAGTCGAGATGCGCGAGCTGGTTCGGACACCCTCAGTCATCAAAAATAAAAAAATAAAAAAGAAATCTATATATGTAGTTTCGCAAACAGGACAATTTTTCATGGTGCAGCAGCCGTGTGCATTTGTGCAATGTTTGTTATCAGCGTTCATGTTTCGAAAAGGGTTATATTTTTCCTGTTATGCATCATGTGTATTGATATCACAGCCATTGTATGGTCCGATTCTCATATGCCGTGAGCTCTTTCACATTTCCAATTGACTCCGGCTTCTTTTTTACTTAACAATCTGATGCGGTGCTTGGTGACTTGTCTATGATATTTCACTTACTACATAATCATTTGTACATGATTTAGCACAAAAGTTCGAAGCCCACTCTAAAATTGTATTCCTTCCGAGTTCCATCCTATAATAAATACCACAGTTTGATTTATGGATTTATCGAGACAAATTTTCACGTAAGATAAGACGATCCAACATTATTTTATGTAAATTTATTGTAAAATATTAATCATAATATAAGTTATTATGCTTTAATTCAACAATGACTATGAAACAATCATATATATTTTAATATAAAACGGAACTCATCCAAATGTCAATATATATATATATATTGAATAATGATTTTACGGATTTACACTCATTGTGGGGCGGGGGAAGTAGAACTCTGATAGTTACGAGAGGATTGAAGCATATCTGTTGTAACCATTTTTTTATCATATGTTTAACTTTTAAATTAATTTTTGAGATTTTTGAATTTTAAATCTATTAATTAGAAAAATAGCGTTGTAACAGTTTGTTGGGTTTGCTTACAGCACAACACTACTAATATAAATGCACAGAGCCAGTGGCAAAAAAAAAAAAATTCATAAAGAAAAAAAAATAAAAATGAAGGATTCGGTGGCGTAAGTAAACTGAAGCCCTTTGCAAAAGTAAATCAGCCCAGCCCAGAAATTATCATCTCCTCCTCAGACCTTGATCTCTTGTCCTCTTCAACTTTCATCTCCCTCGTCCCCGCCGCCGACGATCCTCTCGCCTCGTCGATATCCTCGAACCCTTCTTCAGCGTAATTTTCCTATCTCGCTCCACTCTTCATGCAAAATTTTTAGTGCCCTTTTAATTTGAAGCTCTAATCGACCCCATTGACTTGTTCTGACTGTGAATTCTGGTTTTTTTTTTGTTTTTTTTTTTTTTCTTGCAGGGAATTTGAGCGATTTGTGTCTATCTGTGGTGGAAAATCTTCGAAATTTGGAATTATTGATTATTTTTGGGGGTTTACGTTATTGAGTTATGGTGGAAAGGAAGCTTTTCAAGACGAAGTTATGTGTACTGTATCAGAGAGGGCGTTGTGCACGTCAGACTTGCTCGTTCGCTCACGGCGAGGCCGAGCTTCGGCGAGTTACCGGATCCTTCAACGGTATTCATTTTCATTTTTTGTTGATCACTATGTTAGTATATGCCTTTTGCGTTACAAATAGGAGTGGTTAATTGTAGAATTAAAAAGTACTCAACTATGGAATTCATCATAGATCCCATCATATAATTTCATGACCAAATAGGTCACTGGATGATAGAGTGACAATTGATAAGTAACTTATAAAGTTTCTCATACAAGAATGATCTGTGATCGAATTTGGGTTTCTTCTGTGTGGTTTGATTCATATAAAAGCTGGAAATATTATGACCAATTTACCAAATGATGGTGTAGTCGCAGAAGTATAGCTCTTAGTGTATGGTAAGTCTAATCCGTAGAGGTGGTATCATGGCATATTTGTTTAGTTTCATTTGCTTTAAATGAAAGTGTCATCAATGTCCAACGGTGCCAAGTCCAACGATTGAGCAGATGCCCTTATCCACAACAGTGTACATATTGTTTTTCAGCTTCAAAGTATAGATTTTTTTGATTTTTTTTTTTCTGATCGCTTGTTATGATGTATGGAGCAGAAGTATTTCAATTCACCATTTTTAATCTTCCCTTAGGTCTTTGTTTTCGTGTACTCATACTTTTTCTTTCTCTTTCTTCTTTCATTTTTCTTTTTTCTGCCTAGTTATGTGAATTGTTTCTTGGTTGTAGCGTATTGGCACCAGGCTTCTGAAGCCAAACACAATCTGATCCTTATTTTCATCATGCTTGTGTGTCTGGCTGGTGTTATTTCTTTCTATGTTATATTTTCCGCTAAACTGGTGTGTAGGCAGTAGGCCATAAAATCTTATTGGCAAATAATTTAGCGATGTTGATTCTTGGGCTCTCTATTGCAAAATGCACAAGGTTTTCTATCCTTGCGATCGGTGAATCTATTAGGGATGACATTTGTTAAAAGATATTATTTACTTATGCCTCAAGATTTGTGATGTTACACCAGCAGGTCTCCTCATTCTTATTTCAGTATATGACTCTCATCCTGCGAGAATGTGTGTAGCTAATCTGAATATATCATTCTTGATTACCTGCGATTGGGACTTTATCACACAACTGTGATCCCTTGGTATTTTCTTATGCATTGGAGCTTTATGTCTCGAACAATGAGAATTCAAGTATCTCTCTTATTAAGCTCGCCTTCTACATTGGAAAATCTCATTGGGGTTTCATCAGATGGAGCTTTATCTTATTTCCGTTTGAGGTTCTCTATGGTCTATGAAAACCGCAATTATATTAAGGTATTGTTATCTGTTGGAGGCGGTGGGCATATTCCATGATCTATATTGACTTCACCACATTTGGGTCTGGAGAAAATTATTCTATTTGGATCAGAGTTATATCCGGTTTCTCTGGACGACAAGAACTCATGTCCATTATCAGTCATGTTATATCCATGTTGTCCTCAATGGTGTAAGTGCCAATTCAGGTGTTTCACCTACTGGTTATTTTATGGGATTTTATGTTTGATGTCATCGGACTTCCCTGGAATGCTGTACCTCTATCCATTTTACTCTTATTTTCCCTCATGAAGGGTAAGGCTAGCTCATTGTTTGTGGAACTTGGGTTGTTTTCAATTTCGAAAATGATAAGTTGTAGCCTATTAAACCTTCCGTCTGTATAACTTCAGGAAGGCGGCCCTATAGACCGGATGACTTGCAAGATAGTCTTGACAGGCACTCTCCGCAACGCAGACACTCCCCTGTTCGAGATGCCCGGGGACGACGTGCTTTTCATGGTTAGTGTTTTCTGTATATTTATTTCTTTCAAGAACGATCACCAGTTTTTCTTGGTTTCTATTTGATGCACGACGGAAGCGTTAAAATTCTAGATGTCGTTCTAGAGGACGATTGTTATTTCTCACAATCCAAAAGGGGAGGAAAGAGAGAATAAGCTCTGCATAATTTTCATTCATCAAAACTTCTACGGAAATCTTAAACAACAAAATCTATTTATAATGTAGAAAACCTAGGATATTCTAGATACTATCCTAATTTGAAATTGAAATAAATCTGAAAAAAAAAAACAGAAGTATATAATATAAAATTGAAAACTCCTAATTATTGCATATCTATTCCCCTTCAATGTAAAAGAAGGGTTTTTTTCTCCATCTTCTGACTTTCCTTTCCTTTCCTTTTCTTTTTCTTTTTCTTCTTCTTCTTCTTCTTCTTCTTTTTTTTTTTTTGGCAAGTTTTTAGTAGAAACTTTCAGTGTTTCCTGAACTCTGGTTTCTTAATCATCCAAAGGATGACATTTTGTGAAAATTCATGTTTATACTGGAGTGTTGACTCTGCTTACAGCTTTTCTTGGCTCAGCCAAGGATAAGACATTCTTTTAATATTTTTTTCCTTATTTTCTTGTTTATTTATCCTAACTGTGACTTTCACATTGCAGGATACAGCCCTTCTAGGTCCAACGTGAGGAGGAGGTAATAAAACCTTCTCTTTTTGTGATGGCTCAGTTAACAGGAGACTTCCAAATGCACTTATCTAACGTGGATTGAAATGTCTTAAATAACCCGAATCAGTAAATCAAGAATGCCTTACGCAACTAATTTGTCTGTTTACACTGCTTGCTTTTTGTTTACTGGACATTTCTCACCTCTAGATACAATGTTGCAGCGACAGAAAATTCGGTAAGAGACAGCATGATGGTCAAAGTGATGTTTCTGGCAGCTTGAGGCCTTCTGATGGGACTGATGACAGGGGAAAAGAAGAAAAACTTGCATCATCTCGTTCTAAGGGCCTTCTCCGCGATCAGGTTTTAAGGATTTTCGTTAGAAAATAGTTATTGTAGGCTTTCTTTGTGCATTATATCTTTCTTATATGTTTTATTTAATATTCATTAGATCCCTCAGATTTCAAACGGATGTTAACCTGCTTCTTTGCAGATTAAGGAGATGAAGCTTGATGTTGATTTACTCAATGACAAGAAACAACAACTTGAGGTCAGTGTAACTTCTTTTGTTCTTGCTTTCACTAGTGCGGCTATTAACATTATGTGATCGTTTTTGTATGCATGATCGTAGTTTTGCTCTTGCTCTTCCCCTTATAGTAGTCTGATTAAGAATGTAGATGGTTGAATCAAGCTGGATGCGACTGAAAAATAAAATTCTCGGCATAGCTTCATATCAACAAGATTCTGTGCTTTTTCAGAAGACCTAAGTTTTTGTTTTTAGTTTTGACTTTTGATAAGGAGAAACAAGAAAATAATCGTGAGATTGAATGAAGGGCTTGGAAAAACATTGCAA
Organism: Drosera spatulata; assembly: GCA_035668315.1. Classification (NCBI taxonomy): domain Eukaryota; kingdom Viridiplantae; phylum Streptophyta; class Magnoliopsida; order Caryophyllales; family Droseraceae; genus Drosera; species Drosera spatulata. Next base: position 1,600 of record JAOVYX010017977.1, on the reverse strand, counting down.
AAACAAGCCGTTTTTGAAGTCTTATCTATCTTTTCCTGGCTACATTTATTCCTTGACTTTACCATTCGCTTTGCTTTCAGACATGACAGCTGTAGGCAGTTTATAATTCACTTTTTCAGGTCGAACTGAAAGAGAGGAGCCAAGAAGTGGACAGTTTTTCTTATAGGATTCAGGAACTCGAGTCCCAACTGTCAGAAGAGAAGGAAATCTTTAAAAGGTAAATGCGGGATTAAAATGTTGTGATGGTAGCTCTTGGATTACTATACTGTGAAATCAAATGGAAATGAGTAATATCCTAAATTTCCATTGGTTTTTGTGGTTGATTAATACAGGATTACTTCAAAAATTAAGAAGTTTATTAAAGCACATAGCAGTTACACACGACTGCAAAATGAGTTGAAGAGGCAAGCCTTTTATGTTGCTTTTGTATCTCTTGTGTTCTTTTTTGACATTATTTCTTGGATCGTGGAGATCAGTCAAAGGAGGAAAATGAACTTGCCGGTTTAAGCATTGTTTGTATGACAAAATCTCCCTATTTTTCTCGTTCATGGATTCTTGTAGAGCCTTGCATACTTCTGTCTCACATTAATAATTTGATGTTCGTAACATTTATGATTGATGAGGTTGAGATTGATGAGGTCGAGATCTTATTATCATGCGACATCCACAGGTCACAAGTGAGACTTGATAAGTTGGTGGATGACTTCAGCTTTGACGTTACACAGCTTGTTCAGAATGAAGAGGATACCAATATCAACATTGTTGGTGATGCTGAAACTGTTACAAATCATTTGGCTGATAGACTTGCAGAACCTAAGGACCATGCTTCTCCTGCAAAGAAAAAATTCTACTTCAACATGAACGTGGAAGGATCAAAATCAGGTATGACTTTTGTTTTTCTTCTGCTAATGGATCTGTGTCAGATGAGCATTTTTCAGTACGTTTGTAATGTTTTTCTATTTTGACAGCAAAAGTGTCAAAAGGGGGACATGCAACTGGACACCAGGAAACATCCCAGGGGAATGCACAGGATATTGATGTCAATGGTGACATGGAAACCTTGCCAATCAAGAATAAGAAGAGAGCTATCGATAAGATACTGGATAATGAAGGCAAGGCTAAGCGACGTAAAGATTCTTTGAAGGGTCTTAGTTCTTCAGATAAGGTATGCTCCATCCTGGTTTGTTGTCTGGATTTTGATAGTTCTTTTTATGATATTTTCTTCCTGCAAGCCCCTATTGTGGTATTCTTTCTGCATTGGGTATTGATTAACCTCCATCATACTTAATGTAGTCTTGTTGACATATCTCAAAACCCTCTTGTACATGTAAAGTCGCTGGACAAAAGGCATTATATGGACTTTAGTTACAGGATCCTTTCTTGACTTGGTTGTAACCAAAATCACTAATCTTAAACCTTTCTGTCTAAGGTAGCCCTCGTTCACTTCAGTGAAAATTAACATACTCATCTTTCCTGTTGAATTGTTCTATCCTCTTCTAGGGCATCTAGTTGTTTTTCCGTATCAACTTTCTTTGGCCACCTTTCTTTATGGCACATGCCATTAGTAGTTCGTCCTCTCTCTCTCTCTCTCTCTCCCCCC
>JAOVYX010017976.1:0-21071 GCA_035668315.1 Drosera spatulata | reverse complement strand
GAATTTTCTTTTCTTCTTATATACGTAGGTAGAACAGTTAACACCTTTCAATAACCTAAAAAGTCTTAAACTATCAACGCTTAATTGAAGCTACAAATACAAAAAGTTATTGAGGCAGTTATTTATTTAGCTTTTGCAATTCATTGTTGACCTAATGCAGTCCGTCTTTCATTTACTCTAGTTTCTTCCACATATTTTGAAGGGAAAAGGAAACAAGAAAAAAACATCTGATGCTAGGGCGGTTGCAAAATCATTGTGAGAGCTACACAAGGACTGAGGAAGCAAATTCAATCTCCCCAGTCCTTGCCACTCGATTAAGCAATATTTTAGAAAAAGAAAACTAAAACAGTAAAACCTGAAATTAGATTCTTGTTGGAAAACTGCAAGTCAAGCCTGTCCATCGAAATCATGAAAGCCCAAAAGGGATTAAAAGAAAAACAAAATCTTGAAGTAATAGTTCAAAGGAGCAGAGGAATTACCCTTATGCTCAACAAGATTGAGAAAGCTGGAATCATGTACCGCAATGAACTCGATAATGTCAACCACAGAAATATCTCCTTCATAAGGAACGGCACTTTGATTTTCTGCTGGAAACAGGAGTAGAGTAGGGAAAAGTTCCCGCTGCAAATTTCAACAGAAAGAGATAATAAGAACCAAGTTACAGAAGCATCACAAATACTTGCTAAAACCTTGTCAAAGGCGCGATGCTGCAAATTTGGAGAGCTAACTACAAGATGCAAAAGTTGAGATTTCATAAGTTACCAATCCAGTGGACCAAGACACTTAGTGCCCACATTGGAGGGCAGTCAGCATCTTTCAGTGACAGGGTATTTCGTATTCAAGCTACCGAAATACCTTACACGGAGAACAGCTGTTTTATTTTGTATTCAGAAACTGAGAGAGGATATATGCATACAACTAAAACCAGAAATGAATGGATTCACACATATGCAAAGTATATCTCTGAGTCTGGGGATGGTTTTTTCCATGAGTACACATGTGTGTGCATGAGATAGCATACACACACTTGATATGTATATAGCAAGTGTATACGATACATTAAAAACCCACCTGGCCCATTGATTTCAGAACTCCGCCACACTCATTCAGTGTGCAGTCCATTCTGTATATCATCGGAAGAGATTGCGTGATATCATCATCTGCCACAAAATACCACCCATCAGAACAGAAAAAGTTATTCAAAACACTCGATTAGGTCTATCATTTAGACATCAAGAAAAACGGAAACAGCTGAGCTTCAAAGATCTAAAAAACAGTCTATATTCCTGGAGGTTGACAAAAGAACTTTGGCTAGCACCAACTACTACCTCAAACCAATTGAGTGAAGGTCATCCAGTGAAACAAACATCGTACTTGCCAGATGCACACAAAATCAGGGTAGAATTTTTTTCCTAGGTGGGTAAGATAAGATCATACTAATAGTGGTGATTCAGATCAAAAAAAGATCAGAGTAGCAGCCAGTATTCATTGGTCATTATGTCTGTTCAGATACAGAGTACATTGTGAGCCTTCTATTAAGTAATAACTGCTAAAGCTTATGATATTAGAGCAGGTCTGAAATGTGATCACAAAATTCTACGACACCAATCAGTTGTACTGTCGTGTTTGTTTGACCCGTACTATGTCGGTCAGTGTATATCCTACACATGAAGAGGAGCGTCAAGATACTAAGCATATTGTGGATCTTCTATGTATTAATTTGAACTTTTGATGAAGTTATTTTCTCAACATCGAAGATTGGACAACTAGAATGGAATTCAAGTTCAACACAGGTCATAGCATCAATGACTAGGAAACTAAAGCAAGGGATCATTAAATCAGTTCAAGTCATCCGTCTACTGATTATTAAGAAATTTTATCGTGTCAATAACATCACTATAACCTAAGTGCGAATTAGGAGACATGAGGCAGCCTATCAAGCGCTTGGGCAGGATGCGAGAGAAAGCTTAGAAATAGTTAACATTGGTTGAAGTACGTGATATTGAGGAAGATTCCAAATAAGGAAAAAGAAAAAAGAAAAGAAAACTGATTAGACATTTATCTGTTCAGAATAAAGAATGTGGAATAAATCACAATGATCATCTCTGCTACGTAGCAATAACATAAATCCTATATCATGAAGGTCAAGGAAAAGAAAGAAAACTTTGAGATTCTAAGAAATATTCTACAAATAGTGGCATCTTAGTATGCTTTTATCCGTCATAATGCTCATCTTCCTAAAAGGTGAGAAACAGAGGAAGAATCGAAAGGGTAATATCCAAGCATAACAGCCCTTCTGTCTGCACTAGACCATTTCAAACATCAAGACTCAAGAGTAAAGGACAGCGAATGAAGAAGTTTCTAATTACTAAAACCATCAGAATGACTATGAATAGAGAAGCAGTGTGCGCCAAGACAAGTGAAAGTAAGAGCGAAAAAAGCATTGGAAGAAGACAGAATAGAGGGCACCTTTAAAATTTCATTGATACTACACTTATATTAACAGGCTGAGAATTTCTGCTGACCTTTAGAGATCCCCAATATCTTTTTTTCTGTTCCACCCTTGATCACATCTGCATAGCCTTTGAAGGCTCTATAAACTTCACGAACAACCAAATCCATCCTCTGACAAAATCCACACCAGCTATTGCTAAAAAGAACTACAACTCCCCTTTTTGAACCACTCTTGTAAGCTTGGACAGTAGATTGATTAGCGCCAAGGACTAGCTCATAAAAGGTATCTGCCGTAACAGCAGGGATGGAATCCTTCTCAGGGAAATCAAGATTGACAAATGGAGGATAGACAGCTTGCCTAGCGCTTTCTAAAGGAGCTGAGCGTTGAAATTGCACAAGGCTTCCATTCAGGAAACAATTGAGAAAATCAGAGATTGAATAATAGCTGAAATTTGATACTTCAGGGAAAATATAGTGTTCTTCTGAAATTGGATCAATGATCACCATTGTAGGGACCTTAGCCTCACTGGTAAGAGACCTAAGTAATCGGTATCCACCATCAGAGAAGAAAAAGGAACCACTAAAACCTTGAAAATCATGTTGCTCATCTTCTGATGAATCAGTATCAACTTCTTTATCTGATAAGTCACTTTCTGCAGAATCAAGCATTTGATCTTCACGTGAAGGATGACAATCTCTTGATGCAGATAATTCACTTGCAAGGTCCTCCTCCTCAGTTAACTTCTCACTTAACTGGAATGAAGGTTCCATATCATCAGGCTTTGGCTGCTCATTAGGATCTGTCAAAGATGAACCTGTTAAATGATGATCCTTCTCAACATCCAGAACACTTCCAGACAGATCTTCCATGGATGCTTGAGATGAACCAACACCAGCCAGACCTTCCTGTTGATCCAGAGATGGTTCTGGTTTTTCTAGATCTAGATCACCGGAAAGAAGTTGAAATCCAGCTTCTTTCGCAACAGAGCTCAACTTTATTTGCTTCTTCGGCCCAAGTAAATACGACAAGATCTCATGCAGAGGACCAGCGTGTGAGCCAGTAACAACATTATCAAGAGGTACATGCTTCCCTTCCTTTATAATAACGACAGACGTTTTATCTTTCAACTTTATATTCTGGGATAGATGGGACACCGAAAATCTTGGATTCCTAATCACAGACCTCGACCCTTGGTTAACTTGAGAAGAGGATTTCGTAGGCCAACCAGGCACCCATCCATCTATTCTGTACGAAAATTGATAGTGCGATGCTACATCTCTAAAAGCATCAAGAGCTTCCTTACTCTTTTTCCTGATTTCAGGTGAGTCAGATAATCTATCGACAAAGAGAAGAACTGAAGGTCTATCAGCAGGTAGAGTGGCCCCAAGATCCCGGTCACCATCTATCAACTGCATTATAAGGTAATAAGGTAAGATATTCAGAAATTTCAGCAACAAAGAAGCAGCTTTTATACACAAATAAGCCTGCAAAACAGAATTTGATAGGTACTTCTACCGATCATTAACAAAGTGAACGATTCAGAATGTAATAAGAACCATTTTTATTTTATTTTTGAAGTCGAAAATAAGAACTAATGTTATAAATGAGAAATAAGGACTGGCAATGATACAAGCTCTTCAATGAAGAAACTACTCCAAAAATCAACAGTTAAGGTTAAGGGATTCAAAGGGCTAAAACTAGGACTACCGGCAAATTACAGCGCAAAATAGAATAACTTAAATTTATTCTGCTTCATGAACAGAAACATGCTAAACTAAAAGATAACCAGTTTTGATCTGCTCTTTCTGTAATAAATGCTTTAATTTGTGTTAGCTGTGGATTAACATTACAGTTTGTTTCAAAGTCAAGTGTCCCAGAGAATCTCAAACCAATAATGGCTGAATGTGAGTTCCTGTGGTAGAAAATACTTTGTGTGAATACTATAGGGCATAGGATGGTACCTATAACCCCTGCAATGGTAGAACTAGAAAGCATGTTAGGCTTCTGTTTGGTTAAAACGAATGATGATGAGACAAGAAGGATTCACAGAAAGTAAGGAACATAGAGAATATACCACTAAAATGGATAATCATCTTACTAGATGTACTGGGATATCAAATTAACTACTCCCTCTGTCCCAGATAAATTACGACACATTACTAAAAATGAACGTCCCACATAAATTGCAACATTTCTATATTAAGTAACCTTATTATACTAAAAAATCCAAAATACTCATACTTTATATCACATCATCTTCTTCTTCTTTACCTTTTCTCTTTTCACCCACTCACAATTGTAACCCACACTCACAAGGGTATTAAGGTAAAAAGACACCAAGTCAATGCTTTTCTTAATAATCGTATCAAGTTAATAAATCGCAATTTATCTGGGACGAATGGAGAATAACCGATGATACAATAACTTGCTTGTAGAGGCCAGTCCATGGTCTCTTCATTGTCATGAATCACAATCACGGTTTCTTCCTTCTTCAACCACTTTTCTTGTATCTGTCTTTTCTTTTTCCTTCCTTTCCCTTCTCTTTCTGAGTGAGTGTGGTCATCGTGGTTGGTGGTGGTCGGCAGTGGGGAGGGAGAAAAGGATAGGGGTTCGCCAGATTTACAATGGCATCTCGAGGTTCAGGATTATTCGGTGTCCTCGACAATCATCCCACCTGAGTCCACTTTCTCCGTTTTTTCCCCTTCTTTTTCATTTTGTCATTAAGTTTGACTACAGCTGTTAATCAGTGAAAGCCACTAGCATTTCCTATGGGCAAGCATTTCAGAAAGGTATGTCATTAAAACTAGGTCTGACCACATGAGAAAAGTTAATTTCTTAGTGCCACTAGGTCATGCCGTCATGGATGGAGAGTCTTGTGTTCGGGAAGTTCAAACTCCCTAGCGGTATGCTAAAAATAAATCATATCATACAATAGTAGGTTTGGATAACATCTAAGGATCCAGCCACGATTGAAGCTTAAAAGACATACCTCTACAAAAGGTGATCCATGCATCTCTATGACATCTGATATGTGTTTCTCCTCTTTGATCACTTTTGAACAGCCAGGACATCCAGCATGGTAGATAATCAATGACCATGGACCAGCATCATCAATGCCAAGAGAATCAAGCAATGATCTCTCATAAACATGGCCAAATTTTTCTCTTTGAGGCGGCAGGAATGAGCTCCTTGCAACCTTGCTGAGGTTTGAGAAGAAGGAACTGAATTTTTGGTACTCCTCGAAGTTGCAGGATGGTCCAAAAGAAGGAATCACAGGATCCACCTCCAAATTTTCAGAGGTGAAGCTGCCCAACCATGGCATTCCATTGAACCCATCAACAATACCACAGGTGAGCTTTTCATTCCCAAAATCCTGTTTACATAAATCAGCAAATGAAGATTGAGCAACACATCTTTTATAGATAATTCTCAAAAGCAAGTCTTCATAGAGATCCATCGGATTACTAGCCACCTTTAAATTTTTCAGGCTCCCAGATGTAAGAGTTCTATGAGTCTCTTCATAGAAACTCCTTGAAAAGATACCACCTGCAAGGCTAAGTTGGTTTGCATGTCATAGTACAAAACTCGGTAATGCTTTTTTAATGGCATAATACACTATAAACGGAAAAAAATGCTCTCTGGACAAGACAATCATAATGTACTTAGAAGGTTGAATATAATCATCCTTGTCCAGGAAGGGGTGGCAAGGAAATTTTGAGATGAGCCAGTCAAGCAACCAAATGGGAAGAAAGTTAAGCAAATTTTTTCTAATTATTTGCAAGTTATGTTCTTGCCTTTTCCATTTCATTCTCAGTGTGGGGGATGTCATAATTTGGGTTTTGAATCTAAATAAACTAATACAAGCCTTTCAATATTATCTCATTTTTTAGGCCGTGCAATCATAAGTAAAATATCATCTCGCATAATTTTTTTAAGTAATATATCATGATGTAGAAGAATCTAATTATCTAATTGGGTCATGGTTCATATGGATAGCTGGATGGAATAATAAACTGCTAACAAATGCAGGGTCACAAATGAAGCAAAGGCAGGGTATGAAATCATATTTGGAATAACAAAATATTGAAGACTAGTCATACAAATTTATAGTTCTGAATTGCAAGCGAATTTGAGCTGAACATACAATCCAAAGTCTGACTATCAGAATGGACTGTGAAAAAGGTGAGCAGCATACTTGACTGTGACCGCCTAGCAAAGTCACAAAAATCAATGGAAGCCAGGCGATGATAGGTATGCACTATTACTTCTAAACTTCCAAGTTGCTATAACCAATAATACCAAAGCAATTGACAGTTTCAAGGGATAAAATAAACTACTAACTTCAAATTATACTTCAGCATCCCTGCCATAAACATTTTTTTTAAAAAAAAGAAAAAGAAAAACCCAACTGTGGTTCTATGGGATTTGAGAAAAACAAACAAACATGATATCAGAAGCACCAGTATGTTTCGACTTCCACGATTATCCTCTAGAAATATCTCCGACATAAACTTAAGTCAACAACCTTACAGAAGAACAGAAGGAACGTAATAACGAAATGGTAAAAGTTTCCAAATCCAAAATCATCAAAGAGGCCAAGTTACTAGCTACTCTAAAACATACCTTGAGAAGTCTGATTGCCATGCTGGGATAGCAAATATGCAGTCCATCCACAAGATTCAAGGAGCAGTAAGGACTTATCAGTTGAGACAGTAAAAGCTTCCAAGGCCTCGGGATTTGCTATTGTTTCGAGGGGGAGTTGCCCAGGCGCAAGGGATATTAAATAACCGGCAGAAGCTAGTATATCACGTGCCCTGTGTCGTCCTTTGTACTTAAACGACGTACCATGGTGGTAACATAAGATTGTTATCCCCTCTGTAGCGCCCAAAGAATTTGCAAGAGCTGGGTCATGATTCCCATACACCGCCATCAACTTCAGGGAACCAAACTTTTCTTCATCATGACTAAGTTGTTTAGTTATCTCCCTAGTAAGCGAACGGTACTCTCCAGACCCTGGACAACATAAATCAAGTCCTAAGAACTCAATAGCCTATATAATAGGTACCGCCACATAGTTAAAGCCCCCAGTAGAAGCCGCAGATGCAAAAGCTATTCAACTGTTATGACCATATTGCATCTTAAAGAAAACAATACATTAAAAGGAAACATGATTAACTGTCGGTGACACAATGACAGCTACTTTTAATGGGTTAAAGGGCGTTCTCAGATTCTTTCTACACGTTGAACTCTCTCAAGAAGCACGTTGAAATGGAAACTGTTTGACTTAGTGCAGAAGACTGACAGAGTAACAGCCTATTTGCTGCCATTGGAGGGATAACAAAAATCTTTGACAAGATAAACAGGAGTTCAGAAGAACAGGTTTTCATGGGAATATGGTGTCACACATAATGTGGTATACATGACATCTAGTCGGTAGTTCCCTTAAGACTCAGAGGAATTACAGGACAGTTCTGCAATGTAGTAGAACTAGGGTTACTATAAAGCATAAAGCTAGCTTCTTTTCGTCAACATGTACCTAAGAGAAACATTGCAAACGAGGAGTCAATTCCTGGCCTAAATCTCTTAAATAAACAAACCATATGATAAAAATAAAAATGCTCTTGAACTCGTGACTTTTGTGCGCATCACACCTTTAACCTAAGACACTGAGCCATGCTATCAATAATGTTGAGAACTGCAAACTCGAGGCACATCAAAGCACCACCATGCTATCAATAATTCTATACCATTAATCGGAAAAGCACTGCAACCACAACACAACGACTAGTCCCATTACTTAATCTGAATCAAGCTACTTTACACGTTTCTACCAATCAAATCAATCAACTACTCCCTTCGTCCCAATTTAATCGGTACACTTTTATTCCCATAATAAATTTATATTAATATAATCAAATTACTTTACACCTTTCCTCCTCGTCTTTCATTCTCTCCTAAATCTCACCTACATACCACTATTATTAAAAAATATTTTTTTTATTATAAAATTTCATATAAATTCAACGCACATATGTGTTGGATCAAACCGTTCTAATTAAATTTGAATGGAGGTAATAATAAAAATCACACAAATAAAAAGTTACAGAACAGGATCATACAAGGAACAGCGACGATGAGGAGGACGTGAGGATGAATCCGGATCTGCGACGAGAAGTTCTTCGCAGCCACTCTCCGCCACTCGAACCTTCCGCTTCGGCTCCCGCTCCCACTCACACCCTCCGATTCCGCGGCGATCACGGACATCATCATCAGAATAACGAACACGATCAACTTCAAAAATAACTGCGGCGGCGCCGGTGATGATGATCGTCGATCAGCGTCGCCGAAGGGACTATTGGTGCGATTGGAGAGCGGCATCGTGCGTGGATGATGGAATGGAGGAGAAATGGTGAGAAAAATGTTAGGGTTTTGGATTGAGTGGCGGAGGAAAAGAAGAATTCATGGAAATGGCGGCGGCGGCTGCTGCGGCTGCTGCGGCGGAGGAATCGACGCGTAGAGGTGGAAGGATGGAGTCAACGGCATCGAATATGATGGAGATGGGTTTGGGTTTGGGTTTGGGTTTGGAGAGAGTCCTAGGAGCATCACAATTATGGTGTGAAAAAGAAATCTCCAAACTCTAAAAACTGAAGTGAAAAGTGAAAGACGAAAATTATAAAAAAAAACAACACGAGAAGCTCAAACACTAATGTGCACAATAGTTTTATCTATAAAAAAACAATGAAATTAAGAAAAAAGAACATAAGAAGCAGGGCAAGACTTTTTTCGAGAATCTCAAGGTTAAACTGTGACTATGCAGTTCAAGTTAGAGATTTTTCAAATTTTGAGTGAATTTCATATGCATCATTATGAATTATGAAAAGATTTTGATTTTTCGACTTCTAAAATCATAATTTTATAGGATATAAAGTGCGAAAATTTTATCATTGTGGATGTTCTTAAAGCATTAGCAACGATGCCAATTTCTAGCCTCAAGCTCGAGTTTATATCCGACAAACTCTAAGAATAATCTATTTCCACAAAATTGGTTCCTAAGAGCATCCACAACAATATTCTTTTTGCAGAGTTCAGAACTCTTCAAAACTGTTATTATAGAAAAATGACTATCAAAACATGCTGCAATGATTGTTTGATTTTGTCACTTAATTGAAGGAGTTCCATTCCAAACTTCTCTGTTCGAGTCTTTGATTGAGGTTCTCAACTGACACCAACCACAAAATATCAACCACATTATGTAGCATTGTGAGTGCAATTGGTGTGTTGGTTGGTCTTGTGGGGTTGGAATTTGGGGTTTGTAGTGGAGGTTGTGCAGATATTAAGTGTCATTCATATGAATAAAATTTGTGTCATCATGTGATTTAATCTCAAAAACATTTGAAACTCTAAAATATATACGATGAAGATATTAATTTAGGGTTGAGTTTCACTTTATCTATCGTAGATGCTCCAATGGTTCATCATTATGCTTAGAGAAGCTTCATATGAAACTTCTCTGTCCTAGGTTGGGTATGAGAGGCTCAACTTTTAATAAGTAGACAGCCTATGCCCACGCTCTTTCTTCCTACTCCTTTCTCATTTTTTCATGTGATCTGGTTTTTCTTTTTGCCTTCCGTTTTTTGGTTATGCGTGTTTTTGAGTAGGTATCATTGTGAACATCAAAATTTGGTATCTATCAGAATTTTTTGTTTACTTTTCATGTCATCTTGAGGAAGTTTTAAGGGTCCTTTTTCTTGACATTATTGTGGATAATACAAGCAGCACTGACAACACAAGCAGCAGCACAACCAATACTGACAACACAAGCAGTACTCACAACAAAAGTAGCAGCACAAGCAGTACTGATAACATAAGCAGTACTAACAACAAAAGCAGCAACACAAGCAATACTGACAACACAAACAGTACTAACGACAAAAGCAGCAGCACAAACAGTACTGATAACACAAGCAGTACTGCTAGCAGTACTGTTAGTAAAAACAGACCTAACAGAACAAGTAGCACCAATAGCACAAGTAGCATAAGTAGACAATCCCAACAGCAAAACCAACATAAACAGCACATCTATTATAGGCAGCAAGAACAACATTAGTAACACAACGAACCAATAAGGTAGCACGAGCAGCCTAAAAAGGTACGTAAAACACTCTTTATTTTACCCTCTTGCAGTTTATTGTTAGTCACTAGGCAGTAAACCTTATTCTATGAGCACCATACTGCATCAAGCTCTAGAAACGAAATGTTTATATAAAATAATATTTATGCAATGTAAATCTTTACTGGGATCTCCACATATCATATCGAGGGTATCTAACTAAAGCTTAATGATTGATATAGTTATGTTATCTGATTGCGTTAAGAAATACTCACATCCATTAAGGAGCAGTGTCTTTTTCTAGCAAAAATGTTTTTTTCCCCGATGTTTTTGATATCTCTAACATGTTTTCAATATCGAGTTATTATACACAAACCATTAGCTAGGACTCTCCAAAACACTTAGTTATTATAGCCGTGAGAATATATATCTTTTGCTAGACCCGATCAATATTTTAAACTCGGAACATCCAATATGCCAACACATTCTTCATGGCAAGGAATCTAGATTTTAAAGATCATAAATTTCACATAAGTTGATCTCGTCTCAATGACTTATATAATCCACGATTTCAATGTATTTCAGCTTATTATTTTTCAACTATTGATATCAGCTTTTAGGTTCTTCTAACTAATATGAATTTATGACCAAAGATTCATTAGACCAATCTCATAGATTGTTTTCAGCTTCTAGCATTTTATACTTTATGTAAACCAAGAAACTTTGCGAATTAATATTCTTGCAACCTGTCTCGACCTTGAGCATATGTTAAATAGAAATTGAATTCCAAGAAAAAAAATCGAGGATGATTCTTGATAAGATCGATTCTACTTCTTTGAACACGTGACCGATTAATTCCAGTCTTGGTTAACCCCAAAGATCTATTGCTCATCATTTTAGATCTCATATTTTCAACATCGGTCAGATCCCTGCCAGATCATGCCCATCGCTTTCAATCAAAGTTTAATTTATTAATTTTATTAATTTTTTTTTAAAATTTTTATTTTTAGATAAATTTTAAATAGTACTTTGTCCATAAGTTGCAGCTGATTCAATTCGAAGCTAATTTTGCGAGTTATTCATAACAAAGCATAACTCTCGAACCGACATAGATAAATGGTACTAATAATACAAGCAGTACAAATAGCACTACTTGTGCAAGCAATACAAGCAAGACTAACTGCACAAACAGTACAAGCAGCACTAGCACACAGACAACACGAGTAACAAAGACGTCACAAGCAGCTTAGACATTATAAACAAGACAGCAAAACCTCTTGTTCTTTCTTTCTTTTTCTGACAAATCATATTACAACTTAGCTTGTTTTCAATTGAGACTGGCATACTTCATTTCTGGAAGTTAATTGATGTGCAATGTAATATTAACCGGACACATCAATGTCTAACCCAATATAGCTTCTTCCTTACAGAGCCATTATTGTTGTTGTCTCTCGCCGCAACAAACACGACACATTATAATACTTAACTCTGTAATATCAAGCTGATTATTTCCTCATGTTTGAACAAAATATTCAATTTACATCAACTCATGCTTTAGTTTGACCTTTTCAGTCAAGTATTTCTCATCTCGAGGAATACATACTCATTTTTATATACTTGATCCATTGGACTTATGTTTCTCGTTTTACACTCAATGCATATGCAGTCCTATCATTTTGATTTAATATACATATAATCATTTTCCTCAACTTCTACCCTAAAAACCCTGCTATGATACCATTCTATAACGCCCCGACTCCCACGCTGGATGCAAGTAGATGTTATGTCGTCACGGACCAAATCCGTGACAAGATCAAACAAACCAAATGTGTTTAAAGGCATAAAAATCAAGAAACTATATAAACAATAGAAGTTTACAATTCTAAATACCTGTTTACATTACAACAATGGTATCGAAATAATTCAGATCAAATATTACATTAAACATAAACAGACATCCGATCTGACATAGTATCGAAAAGCGTGTGAGACTATCTACATGAATACAATCTCGCACTTTGACCCTCCAGTGGCAGCCGATGACATACCTGCAAATGAAACACATAATCGTGAACAAAAACAACTCAACAAACTAAGATGTATGAATTTCATTTACAGGGACTAACTGCTATGACAACTGCCGAAAGTCCCTAAAATATTTTTATAATGTTATAAAAAAATATAGACGTCATATCAAACAGTATCGTTTTATTTTGCTTTATATGTCTTCGTATTGCTTTTAAAAGTCTTTCCTTTTGTCTTTGCTTATGGGTTCATAAATCGACTCGAAAGACAACTTTAAAGATACGACCGATTCAGAATATAAAGACAGAATGTCAATCGCCGATCGAGCTACCCTTAAGATTATATTTTCGCACCTGCATATTTCGTGCGTCGCCTTACACCTCTTGTGTGCTTTCAATGAGACACCAGATGTCAGCATTGAGATGATTTGAACCTCCCTGTAAAAAATGACCCGTGGTCCCGTCATAACGACGTCGAATCCTTTGCATGCATGCAAAAAGGATGTGGGATACCCACCGCTCCATAACTAATTCCTTATCGATGATGATGACTCAAAGAGTAAACATTGAAATCCACTGACTTAAACAAAAACCACCAAGGCTATTCACACCAAGGCTATTCAAGAAAGCAACAAATGATCTCAATGGATCAAGAAAGGGACGTCAAACTCGACCTTCATTATAATAACTCCAACGAATACGATAATGGTCACATCAGACCCAAGAAGGGACGCTATGTTCGATCTACTCAATATTTTCAGGAAAAATGACCAACGATTCCAAAAAGAGACGCCAAAATCGACCTTCACAGTTCAATGACACAATATGTATTGTTTCGTTCGTTTTTCATTAGTTCACATCACATAGATAATGCAACTAAGATTTACATCCCCGTGTCCTTTTTATTTAATAATTTAAGGGTCATTTTCATTTATTTTTATGGAAGGATATTTATAACGTCCCGATTTTTCATAACATATTAATACATAATAATATAAATGACGTCACTGCCGCTGTGTCTCAACACCCCAGCTAGACAAAAATTACTTAACCGATTTAGGTACTGAAATAAATAAAATCCACTTAAACATATCCAACATTATTACCAAATACAACGAAAACTCCTCATTTATTATATTATTTTTTACTTAGTTCATAAACCATAAAACAATAGATGCATTCTAGCACCGTAACCGATATCACACCTGCCTGTCGTCTCTATCTCCTGAAAACACAGATAAGAAAAAAACACAAAAAAATAATAACCGTGAACCATATGAGCTCAATAACGTGTCGACCCCCTTACCAGGGGTTACACGAGAAGAAGATAAGAAGAAAAAAAAAAGAAAAAAAGAAATGACCACTTAGGTCCTTCGTTCCAACACTCTAGAACTTATCATACCAATCCGACATTCACAATTATCATCTCAAAAGCACAATAAAGACAGCCAATAGATACCCTCAATATTATAAATGTGCCCTTGGCGAGACTTTTTCAATTTCAATTTATCAAACTTTATTAAGCTTTTACCAAAAGGAACATCCACGAAAGGGGATTAGCCAAACCGAATCACAAGGTCTCCTGCAGTAAGTTTCCCTCATACCAAACAACCTCACAGGGTCAATGAAACGATGTCACCACCACTTCATTATATAACACAACCGACAGACACAACGCTCTTTGTGTTTTATACCATGTAATTATCCCATCAATTCATGAATTTACAGTCATTTCACACATTCATCCTCATTATACCAGAAAACAAAACATGACACTTTGTAACAACACTTCATAACACTCAGTGTTTAGCATGCAACATTTACAGCCATTATTCTACATCAGTCACATTTAGTGGCTACATCCAAATACTCCAATGCATATTATTATACTCACGATATAACAATACGCATCGCCACACACAACAAATCTAAACGTTATCTTCTTATTCAAACTTCCTTACACGCATGCTCAACTTGTTCTTCACGTCTCAACGGATGGAATCTCCAGGTCCTATAACATGATATGATTCACATATTAGTACATTTGTTTGTTCGCGTTACGGTATTAAACATGTTTATTCGTACTTCGTACAAAACCATTAGTGCTATTTGTGAGTGTTTGGAGTTGTTTTGGAGTCAAAACGATCATTCTCGATCCAGAAAGTTCTGAGATGACATCTCGACCTCTGGGTCGGATATCCCGACCTCTAGAACGGATGTCTCGGTCTCTGAAATGGGTGTCCCGACCTCTGGAATGAACGTTCCTGCCTTTGAAGTGAGTTCCCGGCCTTTGGAACGAGTATCCTACATTCTGTCCATCTTGACCTTTCATCGTATTTAAATCTATAACTTATTGTACATGACTTTAAAAATTATTCCGTAAAATTCAACAGAAACTAGACTTCATGATCTTTCCGATGACATAAAGTTTCTATCATAAAACCTTATTAATAATAGCAGTTAACTAGTTCAAGTTTATATTTTCTGCTAGTTCAGACAGTTTGACCTTACTTCATTAATTAGCTCATAACTCTCTACATACAACTTCAAATAATTACTGATAAACTGTTCTGAAAACTAGACTTTCATACCTTTCCATTGATATAAGACTTGTCTTTTAAAACCTCCTATATAATTTTATATAAAGCAACAAATTCATCTCTGCAACCAGTTTTTTATAGATTAACATATCCGCATGTTTTGATTCATAACTTAAGATTCTCAACTCCGAATCATGATTTATTAACTTTGATAGAAACTAGACATATGAGGATTCAACATATATTAATATCATGATTTATTAAAGAGTGTATAATTTTTCATAAAATCTCTAACCAAGAGGATTACCTTCTCTCAACGGTGGTAACGGATTCTCGTCGTATTCGTCTTTTCACCAACCTTCTTCCGTATTCAACATAAACATGGTATTTTTATATTAAGATCGTATTTTTTCCGTATTTGCTTATTAGGGTTACATTTCATCCATATTTTGTATTCTTTTTCTACTATATAATCAAACAACCCTTTTAACCCCGTAAAATAAATTATAACCTACGATAATTCACTATTCACGTTAATTATCGTGAAATTAAATTTTATGTGATTTTTCGGATCCTTAGAGTATTTATATTATGATGGTGTATATTCTATCCTATTTAACCCCAAATACCCCAAATAACTCAACAAGCATGAACAACATCCATCCTCGATCCCGATCCCAACGTTAAGACACGACATAATACAATCCCAACCTATTAACATTTCCGTATGTCATCATGACATAAGGTCATGCACACACATACATTCGTGAATGCACACATGTATGCATAGCTTAAACCTCAATATACTCCTGCGCACATAACATGGATTGATCCTTAACACTTGCACACATTCATGCCAATCAACATACACAGACATACCAACACACCTTCACAGCCATAACACACCATATCACCTAAACTCACACACAGCCCCGTCACACCATGATCATAAAACACACATCATGCGCAGCCATCACCATCTTCAACCCTTAAACATATCCAGTTCACATCTCACAGCAACATAGGCACACAGCCATAATGCACAGCCATATCATCACCTTCTCAGCATGATCATGCGCACACTCTACACAAGCCCATAACACTATGATCATACGCACAACATACTCACAGCACACCATGCGCACATACACAAGACCAAAACGCGCACACATCACCATAACACATACACAGCCGCACTGTCACGCAGCCATACACCCATACACAGCCGCACACTGCCATACACGCAACAACACACACTCGCAGCACACACTCACAGCACCAACATGTAACACAACCATCACAGCGCAAGCACACGCAAAGGGAACATTCTTATGTCGGGTCGAGATCGGGGTTAGGTTACCTCCCCGGTGTGTGTTTCTCTACTCGCGAAAGAAGTAAAACGACGAAACAAGGCGAAATCATTGTCGGGCCTTTCGAGCCGCGTCGGGCTGTCGGGCCGCGTCGGGCCTATCATCGGGCCACTGTCTGGGTTCGTCACAGGGCTGCACCGGGCTGGTTGCAAGGGAGATCGATGGTGGTCGGATTGTGATCGGATCGTGGCCAGAAGGAGTTGTTTGATGGTGGTCGAAGTGGTGGAGTGTGGTGGTCGATTGAGACCGAACCGCCTCGTGGGAGGCTCGACTAGGGTGGTCGGATCCGCTATTCGACGAACTCTGGCGTTGACGGCGAGTGGTGGCTGACGGTGGTTAGGTTGTGGTGCGTGCGGCTTAGTGGTGGAGTGGTGGCGCGGAGGGAAGCTTCGAGGGGCCGTGATTGGGGCTGTGGGATGGGCGGCGAGCTGCGGTTGGGAAGACAAGGGCGGTGGCCGACGATGGTTTGGTGGTGGTGGTTTGGTGAGGAGCCGATGGAGAGGAAGTGAGGTGAAGGAGATGAGTATGGTGGGGTTGACGGAGATGTGAAGGGTGTGATGATAACAGGGAGAGTGTGGGCGGGGCGGCGGTGCGGATGTGTGTGGGAGGTTGTGCAATATCTCGTTTTCTTCCCCAATGTCTCTCATTCATACTGTTATTTATTTTTATTTTATAATATTAATTTATAGATGATTTATTTATATTGATATAATTATTTTATAAATAATAATATCATGTTTTATATAACAATTTATTATTTATGAGATTAAAATCGTTATCTCTAACACACAACGTTTATAACCTTATAATATTATAACGTTATTCGTTCGTAATATTCGTTGGCACGATCATTTAATCGTCCCAAATATTCCATCATTATATTTGATTTAATAATCAAATATTTTTTTGATTAAATTTGTAACCCTTAAACGTGACTATTTTAGATTTATAACGTTCGTTACTTAACATATTTGTACGCGTATTATTTAAATATACGTACTGTATGTATATTTTATATTTATTTAAGAAATATTAAATTTTCGGGTATTATAACTACACAACAAGAATTATCATTAGTATTTTATGAAAATTTTATAAAAACAATAATGTGATCGCCCCGCGAGATAGATCAAAGTTTATATCAATATATATATCATAGGATATTATTTTTGTTTACTGTTAATTCATTGTAATTTTTATAGGATATTATTTTTGTTTACTATCATAATAATGCCATAATCACTAACAAGTTACTATTTCTACAGTTTGCGATTGATAATCTCAAACTAGGGACACAAGTCTCTTAATTATTGTTTTCTAAACAGTTTCCATTGTTGGTGATTTAGTAGAAATCCTAATAAGTACTCCTCTGCCGATCATAGTGCATTGCATTTGCATTAACTCAACCAACCCAGATAATCAATGCAAGTTAAGCAGATTTCTGATTAGCTTGAAACACTATATATTCTTTAATTGAGTTACCAAACCCTGCTGCCTCGGTCAAACCCAGCCAAAGATATCCCCTCTTCACTTACTGACAACAATAATGCACAAAATCCAATTGCTTGACCAAACTGTTAGGTGAGTTTAGATGGTTCTCATCATTTGCTACACGTATATTATTAATGTGCAATGACCATAGTAATAGGTTTAATATCCTTGAATTCAAGAAATTGACCTTCGTTTTACTACAGTAGAAAGTATTACTCCCTCCCTTTCTGGTAAATTGCAAAGAATTAACTTTATTAATGAATTCATCATTGAAATTGGCATATTGTACCAAAATATCGTAATAATGGGTAAGAAAGTGCGAGTAAGGATTGTAAATAGGTAGAAAGATAAATAAGAGAAAGTAGAGAAAATAGAAATGAAAAATATGAGAGGTATATGCTATATAAATTAGGGGTATTATAGATTTTACATACTCAAAAGTTTCCGGAAAAAAAAAAAGATAAATGAAAGATATCTATATTTATTAATTTATCTAGAACAAAAGGAATGTTTATTACGAAGTAATTCACTTTCCAATGGAAAACAATCCTTTCGATCTTTAATCGACTTTAATTTTCTCTAGGGCATTTTCATGATAAAAAAAACTTAAAAATATAATTGAATCATCACGAATAACTTATGCAAAAAAGTATAACAAAACAACGTGTTCTCAAAAATTCAAAATTCCGTCATATGCAGGGTATAAGAACGACAAAATACACACAATCTTATCCTTATAATATATTTATAAGAAAGAAATTGATACACAGTCTTACATTAGAGATTTTTTTTTTTTGATGACTTTAGATTGTTTGTGCTTAAGTTAACCCCTCTTTGACTCCCAATAACATAACCAAGATATTTATAAATTCATGTCCATATAGGTTAAACAGAATCGAAGTACTTGTTTCACTGACAACGAAACCTTGCGGATATGTTGTAGAACAATGAATGAAATCAAAAGGGTACCAGCCATGATAGTTGTCTTTAATTGGCTGGGCAACAAGCAAGTGATGGTGCGGTTAGTTGAATCTACCAATCTTCCCCTTTCCTTCACCAACTTCAAAACTAGTAGAACACACACGCTTGAAACGGCAAAGTGTGGTGTAAATGAGTAAGTGAGCACACTGAAGAGACCCAGTCCATGTAAATGGCAGTCCACTCGAAATACTTCCAACTTGAAAT
The DNA here is from genome assembly GCA_035668315.1 of Drosera spatulata. NCBI lineage: Eukaryota > Viridiplantae > Streptophyta > Magnoliopsida > Caryophyllales > Droseraceae > Drosera > Drosera spatulata. The sequence continues at coordinate 1,896 of JAOVYX010017976.1, read as the reverse complement.
TGATCCCTTTTCTTGTCTCATTCTCGGACATTTGACTATTTGAGATCAGAGGTTGATCAATCATCATCATGCGTGTATGTGCAAATATGGAATGCAATGCCTAACAGTATCCTGGAACTCTTTTTTCTCTCGCTTGTATTATTAAGTTTGAAGTTGAAAGATTGGGGTTATCAGTTATCATATGGTCGGATCAAATTTGTGCATTGGTTGAAGGGAAAGTGGGCATTGAAGTTTCCAACCTTTGAACCGTTATGCGGATGATTGGTAGGGGATTCAGTGGAGTGATAACAATGTGGTCTTATATCCTGAACTCGAGTTTTTCATACCATCGTTTTCTCAATATCCGTAATGAAAGAATCGTTACATAAAAGATCATTTTAAGTTTCCGATCAAAGAACGTTCTTAGCAACGACCAATAGAAACTATTGCTACAGACCTGGTCACTTATAAATGGTTCGACCACGAACCTGTCTCTAAATTTAGAAGCATTGATTGATTCTTTCGATCTCTCGATTTAGCCATCGACGTGTGTTTCCCATACTAGTTCATGTATCTTTCGACTTTATCATGGTCTTCATCACCGATCCCATTACAAGAAAGCCTACTTTTCAGCACAGTCACCCTCATATTCAATGCTACTCATCACTTATCCTCTACATGATCACGTACCCTTAATTACTAATCAAACCACACTTCAACATCATCTTAACCGTTAGGTGAATCTCATCACGCCAAGGAACCAAATAACATCATCTTCATCTACCCAAAACTCTCCCTCTCTCTCTCTATCACACACACACATATATATTAACCCCTGAAGGTTTGTTACGAAACATTTCACCAGACTTTCACCTCCAATCATCACACACTCGATCCACTCCAAATCCTCGCCAGCACCCAAGTTTCGTGGCTCCGATCATGGGCTCGATCGGGGCAGTAGGCGGCGAGGAGGGCGCTTACGAGCCGCTGTTGCTAGGACTCGACACGCAAACTAGAATAAGGGACCTGTCGTCGGAGACGGTGGAGGAGTTTCTGAGCCACAGGCCGGTGGCGGTGAGGTGGTGGACGAGGCTGGTCGCATGGGAGTCGAGGCTGCTGTGGTTGCTGTCTGGTGCTTCCATTGCTGTCTCCATTTTTAATTACATGCTTAGTTTTGTTACGCTCATGTTTACGGGGCATTTGGGCGCGCTGGAGCTCGCTGGTGCGTCTATTGCGAGCGTCGGGATTCAGGGACTTGCCTATGGAATCATGGTATGATGCATAATTTGTAGCATTTTTGTCGTTGATTATGTTATTTTCTTAAGTTTGAGCATTAAACCATAGCAACCAAGACATATCTGAGCATTTCATATTCGTATAGACGTCCGGTAACAGCGTCTCTTTGCCAAAGCAAAATAACATACCTAGTTGAGAGTGCTAGAGCATTGGATGAAAAAAAAAAAACACTCCAAACTCAAAAAAATGACATGAAAAGTCGAGAAGAGATTGCCTAAAAAATGGGAGAGGCTCGAGAAAAATAATATGCACAATTGGTAGGTTTTATTCTACTCCAATGCTGATGTGGATGATGATAGGATAGAGTGCAGGGAAGTTTGGTTTGAAGAATCTTGAAATTTGGAGGAGAGTTTGGTGCATCATTGTGAGCTCTTATTCTTTGCTCAATCTCCATGACAGAAGTTTTGCAGGAAATCGAGGGTGAAAAAATGAATTGATGTGGATGCTCTTACTTTTTTTCGTAATCGTCAGCTCTTGAATGATGAAATATAAGTTGTAATCATATTTGGTACAGGATAAAATCGGAAAGACAACAACATTGCTTAATCATTGTTTAAAATAGTGTAGGAGGGGCAACATACTAGGTGGAACAATATTGGAAGTCGTTTTATTGGTGTGGAC
>JAOVYX010017975.1:0-21074 GCA_035668315.1 Drosera spatulata | reverse complement strand
ATTTTATCCCATGTATTTTTGCGACGGAATCCGTCGCATAATTGTTTTAGATAAAACAATTCTTTGTGTACTGCGACGTATTCCGTCGTAATAATTTAATTCACTGTTTTGTATAGGATAAACACAATAAAATTTCTGAAAAACCTTGATTTTGAGACGGATTCCGCCACAAAATCTTAATTAACTGTGAAAATTTTTTCTTAATTTGTTTTACGCAATTATGCGACGGTCGTCGTCGCAGAGTTGTTTTAGTTTTGCGACTGTTGTTGACCAGTCCATCGTATTTTTGTTTTCTTTTAATTTTTTTCCCCCATATTTTGGTTTGCGACGGATCCGTCGCATTATGTTTCTTTTTGCGACGGAAATGGTCCGTCGCAGTTGTGTTCCGTCGTAAAATCTCTTTTTTTTTTTAGTGTGTTGTGTATTTGTTTGTATGTGGGTCGAATGTTTTGCGAAAAGCGTATGGTCATATTCAAGGACGATTAACATACAGGTGAAGAGAGCAAAGTTGGCATTGTCTTTCTTAAAAGATTGCCACGCTGTTTTCGTGTAACTAATCATTTGCAAAGAGCAGTGGTGCCGTTTAACTGATTTCATTTGTAAAGACTAATGGTGTCGGTTCAAATGAACTTGTCAATTTAGATCAGTTCATATACTGCATTGTGTAGAATCTCTACTTTAATGTCAATCAAATGAACCTAACAAGTCTTAAGGTATACTATATTTTTATTAGGAGGCAAATAGTATGTGATTTTTATCGTATACTGTATTTTCATTAGGAGGCTATAGGTTACCGTTTTACCGTATGCTGCATTGTCAATTTTACTGTTATAAACTAATGAACTAGACATAATAAGTGATGTTTGTAGTCATCTAAATACTTAATAAGTGATTAACGAGACATAATAAGTGATGAGACTATTGGTGTCCTTTGTTATGAACTAATGAACTAGATATGGAATTATAGGAAACTTATGATGTTTGTACTAATGACCTAATGAACTAATAAAGAAGAAGTGATGATTGTACTCAAGTTATAAAGTTAACATCTACTAAATATGTTATGGAATCCTCAAGTGTAACGCCCCGGCCAGATCCTTGCTACCGGATCGTCACCAAGAACTGCTCGCCAGGCTGATAACTGGAAGTTGCAACCATTGTTGATCCTTCGTCTATTACCAGCATCATATCTATAATGAGGGACGGTAGACACAGGATTACACCAGGCGAAGAACTTACACTCATCACACTTGAAAAAAAGTCGATCATGACTACTCTTTTTTCAGATTGAACAATTCGACTCGAGGCTAATTTGTGGCAACGACAAAATTGGGAAATGTAAATGAGATGATTCTCGTGTCCTTCCCCAGTGCTTGATTGTAAGGAATTCATACTGAGAATCGAAATAGGGATGAAATTATAGAATGGTAGATATTCAGTTGAATTACGGATGAAATTAGCGAAATCGAATTGGGAATGAAATTAGGGAAATTCGATACGGTTAGTGTTTTTTGGGAATGATGTGTATTACGAGCAGATCACTGTAAAAGCATTGCTTTATACTATATTTAGGTATAACATTGTACCATAATACATCTCACATAACCATAAGTTATGAGTTTTAGATGATACATTCACAGAAAAGAATACCACAATACAGTGCAATGATGCATTCACTAGATTAAAAATACTCCCATTAAAATATATTGTCACACAACATTGTAATAGAACAAGAGGTTATTCTCCAATGCGATTCTGGCATGTTTTTCTATATGATCGTTTCTTTTACATCGTGTATATTTTACTGGACGCAACATGAGCTGTGACGGAATTCTTCTTGTCCTACGACATCCCGACTATGTAGGAACATTTGGAGGGATTATTGGCACTTCGTTGAGGTTGGGTTGGAATTCATGCGTAAGCGGTTGGTTAGGCATTGGATTCATGATCTCCTTGTAAGTATTCCTGTAACTCTGGATGATGAAGTAGCTATAGCAATAGCTATGCAAAGCTTCACCGTTCGCCTCAATACATACACATGCATGTTTACAAAGGATTCCATTAACCTGCCACGCTCTGCAACTGCAACTCTTAGCCATCAAATCCACGCCATGGGTTTTTTCTTGATCAACCACCTCAAATGTTGTACGACTAGCACGAATAAGGCTCAGTTCACGACTCCCTTTATATGCTTCAACCAATTTCTTTTGTTGTGTAGGGCACAACACCAGGTGGTCATCTAGACTCCTTTCTCGTCTTTCACACATAAGCTTAATGAATTGTACACAAATCTTATCTACAATTGCCGTGATCGGTAGGTGATGAGCATCTCGAATCCAGATATTGAAGCTTTCGATCAAATTGTTAGTCATTATACCCCAACGATAACCACGAAACAAAGCATTCGACCAGCACTTTGGATTCGAGTTAACAATGAACTCTTCAGCATTCGGCATCGTAGTGAAAATCTTGTCCATGTTCATCTTAAATTCATCCATCGTCATTGCATATGCACAATTCTTGAAAATAGTACAAAATTTTTCTTGTGCAAGTGCGGATTCTTTGTAAGTACCTACAATGAATACAAACCAATCAAGTATCATATCTCCAAAGTCATCAACTACAAAAATCTGTATGAGATAAGATAGAAATTCAGCCTCTTTCTTGAAGTGGTCAACAAGGTAACGAAGACAATACCAATGATGAGCACCAGAAAAGCACAATGAAACGGCTTGGAGAAGTCCACTGTGACGATCGTAGCCAATCTTCACCATTGAAGGGGGACAGTGTATTCACTAGTCGCATGCAGATCCATTCCCAGTTCTCATTGTTTTCGACACTAACGACACCAAAGCCTATCGGAAATATCACACCATCTGCATCTTTAGCTGTAGCACTCAAGAGGCAACCTCGACACCTACTTTTGAGGAACGTTCCATCCAAGAAAATAGTAAGTCTACAGCCACTCACGAAACCCATCAAGCATGCTTAAAACAAATGAACAGACGCTTGAACTACGAAGTACCTGTTTCGAGTTCGTACTCTGCTAGGCTTTCTGATTTTTAAGGTATGGCAATACCATCTAAGCTGATCATACAAGCATCTAGCCTTACCATGGATTTCACCCAATGCAACTTCTTTACCACACCATGCATGATGATATTGAAGCTGAACACCATAATTTTGTTGAATATCGGCCACAATCTCAACCGGCCTATAGCTAGGAGTCTGTCTCAACTTCCTCTTCACAATATTTGAAACCTACACCGTCTTTGCTTTAGAATGTCCTCTGCTAGAAAAACCAATCTCACAATGATGTGTCAAATTACAATGACATATAGAGAACTCTCCTGATCGCTTGGGCCTTGAAGCATACACATGCCATTTGCAAGCCTCGTTCGGACAGACAACAATTACCTTCTCGCTATCATTTTTTTTTTTTTTTGATGATGAAATCACGGTTTATCCCAATCACATAGTTTCTAACGGCGATCCTAAACTCCTCGACATCATTGAAGATCTGACCTTCTCCTCGAACACAATCATGCCAAGTGTCAATAGAAATGTTCTCATTTCTTGGAGCAGTAAGTGCAATTTCACTGCCGTCACGTGAAGCCCTGCGAATCACAAAGACAATTGAAATTACATAGTTAGGCACATTATCAATAATGCAAAACTATCAAGTTTATATATGACACATCTTATTTATACTGCATATGCTTTGTTATGTACTGCAATATACCAGATCTTTACTTCCTTTCTCCTTTTAAACTCTCATATATTGTTACTTAAAATATCTATACTGTAAAACATCTAATATGATTGTGAGTTTTTTAACTTATACTTTTGATGCTTATGTCAATACAGTAATTCACAGTATCTATACCGTGATTATCCTATTAAACAACCGAGGCAAACTCAAACCACCAAACTCAATCATGAAAACAACTTAGAAATTAACTCCTTTTCCATTACTTCTTCTCTTATTTCTTGATGAACGCTGGACGGAGACACCCTTGCAAGGGAAGTGAGGGGAGAATCTGTCTTCTTCAAAGACACTATTTCAATAACTCCCTTATTTACACATTGGTGAACATAGCACATGTTGGTGACGTCTTCATCATTCGTGAGCGTGACATGAACTTTAAGTTGTGGTGCAAGATACTTCAATGTGACCGACAATGGGATGATGTAAGGGTATTTGTTCATGAGTTGTTCATATACATCTACAAGGCTCATCGATTTACAAACATTGATGGAAAGACATTCTTCTTCATATCGACAAAGAGCAACAAGCTCAATGTCGAGAGGAATCAGAATCTCTAATTCACTCATCTTCAAAAAAAAAAAAAAAAAAAAAACGCAAATGAAAACTGATTTAACCGATTAAAGAGCAACAAAGTAAATGAATTTGCATTATTTTCATGCAAGGAGCTCAATGAATTCGGCAAGAAAAAGCTTCATGAACTTGCATTCAAGTTTGAAAATGGGTTGAATCGAAGTGATACCGCATTCAAGGAGGAAGAGGAGTGAGATTGGTGAGTGGAATTGAAGAAAGAAGATAAGGGAAATGGAGAAATTTTGATGAAAACTTGGGAAATATGGGTTTGGGGTCAATGAAGGGATTGTGAAAAGTGATACCACTGTTTGTTTGTTTGTTTGTTTTTTTTTTTTTTTTGGCAAAAGACGAGGTTTTTTTTTTTGGTGCAGGAAGTGGGCTGTTTAGGTTAACAGCAGCACAACACCACTGTAGGGATCCCTCTCCTAAAAAAAACACCCTTAGGTCGAGATTATATATTATTTCCTTCGTGATACGAAAAATATAATATTTTATTTTTTAAGATAGTTTTATAATAAATATAATGTTTTTTAATATAATAAATTTTTCACACATAAAATATCAAATCAACTATAAGATATATTTATTAATTATTTTTATAATTATTTTTATATATTTAATTATCTATATAAATTTAACACATATATAAAATTTTATGTCAAATCAAATTGCTATATTTTTTATAAGATGAAGATAATATAATTGAAGACGATGTTTCCTTCGCTATTGCTCTCAGCCTTGTTGGGTCTTCATCGGTTCTAGGATGTCTTTTTCGGAAACCAATATCGGCTCTACGCATGTGGCTTCAAACCAATCTAACTAAAATTGATATCTAGACTGTGGCCATTCTTGAGACTTGGTTATTTAACTTTTTTAACTTCCTCAAGTGATACGCTCAACTTTATTTCTTCGCAACCCCTTCTTCAACTATAATCAAAGAAATAACAACCAAACAATAAGAGAAGTTATGTCGTATCTGCTAGTTATGTATCTTTTTACATGCAAAATATTTGTTAGTTGAATAAACGCATGTTTATTTTTATTATATTCAGTCATTTTTAAACTTTGAATGGTACTTTTGATATTCATTGGTTTTGAAGTTTGAGCTTCATTTCATGATCTAGAATATTTAATTTATTAGGTTTGCGTTTTAGGTTTTAGATTTTTCATTCATTTTTTAAGGGCTGTTTGATATCGATTTTGTTTTGGTTTTTTGTTTTTGTTTCATTGCCTGATCAAACAGAAGTGTTTATTTCTGATTAATGTTTGTGAAACGGATGAAACAGAAATAAAAAACAAAAAACCAAAATAAAAATAAAAATTTTGTTTCGATTTCGTGTTTCATCTGCAGTATTTAAAATTTCTTTGCAAGAAATCGTGTTACATTACTAAAATGTAACTTCCCCTCTCGATTTTCATTACTGATTTTATATTATTGATCTTGATTTTTATTGTTTTGAATAATAATATTAAACAACCCCTTAATTAGTGTTGTATATTCTTTCCGTCTCAAATAAATTACGATATATTATTAAAAATAAACGTCCTATATAAATTATAACACAACCTTAAAAAACTAAAAAAATTCAAAATATTTTTATTTTATATCATATCATCATCTTTATCATTAATTTTTTTCCCTTCATTCACTCACACATTTTTCTTTTTATTTACAAAAACAAAATAATAAGAATTCATAAAATAAATATATTTATTAATTATTATATTAAATTAAATTTTTCATAATTTATTTCGGAGCGGGAGAGGGAGTATTTGAAATGAAACTCGTTTCGGTCATTTAAAATTTAAGACAACACTTCTTGTATTTGTCCTTCCACTTTCTCTCTCCTCATCTCTTCGCCATCGGCTCTCTCCTGAGCCATAGCTTTCCATCTCTCCTTGCCATCCAACTAGCAATCTATGGAGTATAATCGGGTACAAATACCAAGTTCAACTCGATCGATTCGTATACCCACGGCTCAATTGCATCTGTTTTCAACTATTTGACAGGTAAGAAAGCATCATATAATTTAGGGTTTGAATGTAGATTTGATTTTTAGGGTTTTTTATTTTTGATGTGTATTGTTCTGCTATTAACACTTTCTTTTCATGAGACTCACATTTGGATGACCATATTTCTTGTTTTAAAGACCCGATTAGATAAGTTTTGAACCAGTATTCCGGTAGCCCTTTCAGAGGACTGATGAACGACCAGGAACTTGAATATAACAACAGAACTTGATTTGATTGTTGAAACGTGATTTTTCAGTTTCATAGCATCTCATAATTACATTATTTTTTGAAAGACATCATATATACATTTTGGTTTTTTTTTTTTTTTTTTTTTTTTTTTGGTTCATTCTTTGAATCAGCCTCTTTGTTTCAGCTTCATGGATATCCCGGCTAGCAGTGAAAAGGCGAAATCTAGGAAGTCTGAGAATTACACGGTAGGAGAAGATCTGATCTTGATAGCGGCATGGGAACACACCAATGAAAATTGTACGCTTTCTTCTTTGGAAGAGTTAAACATGTTGATAAAAGAAGAATAGATGGGTTCTTTGTTAAATGAATAGTACTCTCAACATAGTTTCAATGCAAGTCTATTTATAGACTCAAAAGAAGATTAATTTATAAGTGACAATTTCTTTTTCAAATTACAAGAAAAAATTGGTGCTTAATATTAAAATATTTTAAAAATGACAAACGATATAAAAAAATTAGAATTCCATAAATAATATTTTTTTCATAAGTCCATTAAATTTTCAATTTCCCATGAAACCACGACCACAAAACAAATTAGCTGATTTAAACTTAAGTGAATAATTATTAAAATAATGTGAAAAATGTTGCGAATGGTCTTAGGGGATGAAATATGAGGAACGGTTTTTTGGGTCAGCCCAGCTGCAGCAGGATTTTCTCCTTATTCCTCATAACTTAATTTTATGCTTTCCATCTCAAGTCTTGAAGAGCTTGTTACAGACCGATTAAATAGTTAGTGTAGAAAGATGGAGTTTATAGCGAAAACTGACTTGCAATGGTTGAAATGGCATGTGATCTATAGATTTTAGTGCAAGAGATTCTATCTTCGGTTTGTGGGTGTCACTCGTGTAATTAGGGAGACAAAGACGTGTGCAATTTTGCAGGTGACATGCAACAATTTTGGCGGTTAGTACTTAGTACAGAACATGTGAGGTTCTGCGCTCTCATATCATGTAGACATATGAGTTTTTGGAGTGTCCCCCCCCCCCCCCTCCTTTTTCGTTCTTAGGCAGTTTGCTTGTCTAGTTCTATCAGTTGAAAAGAGTACGGTTTTATTATCAGCAATGGTTAGGTTTATTTCAAATTAGAGCCTCATATTTTGCATGAGGTAATGAGATACTGGTTCTTAAAACACCACTGCCTGTTTACAAAATTACAGTGCCCCTATGGAAGCATTATTAGTGACAGAAATTCTGATGATTTTTTTGATGGTTAAAAACCACTGTTCATATTTATTGATATGGTTAGGTCTCTGGTTTACAATACTGGGAAGCATTCATATTTTATTTGTTCTTATTTGGTTCAATATGTTGATTTTTCTATGCAACTTTTGCAGATTGACTTTCATATCACTGATTCCAGATTTTGTGCATGCCTCAGTTGAGCTTGCTGAGCATTTGGTCGGTGTACTGGTATTGGTAGTTGACTCGAAGTGCAATGATGGACCAAGGCATAGACTTAGGTACTCGATATTTCTATTCTGTTGTTCTATATAGTATATACTTAAGGGTAAGGCATGATGCCTTACCTCATGTTCCTCATGCGGTCAAATTAAAAATTCTTTGCATCTGGTGTTATTTAGTTACTGCGACCCTGATGAATGGTTGGTTCAATATTGTTGGATTATTATAGTTTCTCTAGAAACTTGTTACCATTTTTTGATTCTTTGAATGTTTGTATTGCAGTGGATTTTGATGTTAATGGAGATGTCAATGATGAGTTGACAGGAGAGTCTATAGATGCAGATGATAGGAACTTTGATGAAGCTGACATTGACGAAAGTTCTATGGAAGGGGAGCAAGGGCATGAAGTTAAACTGTTTGATCATTGTTCCAGTAAAAACATAATGCCGAGTTTTGGACCAGAAGATGAGCCATATGTTGGGCAGGAGTTTGAGTCTGAGGCTGCTGCCCATGCATTCTACAACGCATATGCTACAAATGTGGGGTTCATCATTCGGGTCAGCAAGTTGTCCCGGTCAAGACGGGATGGCTCTGCTATTGGTAGGGCTCTTGTTTGCAACAGAGAAGGTTATAGGACTCCTGACAAGCGTGAGAAGGTTATGAGGCAACGAGTGGAGACTAGGGTTGGATGTAGGGCAATGATTTTAGTCAGAAAAGTTAGTTCTGGTAAATGGATAATTACAAAGTTCGTTAAGGAGCACACACATCCACTCAGCCCAGGAAAAGTAAGGAAAGATTTCATTTTCGATCAATTCCCGGTATGTTTTTCTCCTTGTGATTTTTTGACTTTTTTCTGTTTATAAGTTGTGAGGATCGCTTTACCTTATGTAAAATCCTTGTTGTAGTATAAATATGACAAAGACTTTTCCTATTGCACCATATGTCGTACAAACAGTTCAATATTTCGATATGCGGAACATGAGGAAGGTTAGAGAGTTTCATAACTATGTTTGTTTTAATTTGTTAATTTGTGGTTTACTTAAGCAAGCATGCTGTACCTGTTGTGTCTGCTCTCATCCGTGTATTTCTTAATCTGATACCTGATGGTGTGGCATCATGGTCTCTATGTAGTTCAGCCTTCTATTCCGACTTCATCATTACCTAAGGCTAAAAACACCAAAAAGCACTCAAATCTCTTATAAACACTAAAAAACAAATAAAAAGTTCTAAAAACAATCTCAAATCATATTAAAATGCAACAATTTACGAAAAAGCTTTGAAACGACCTTAAAACACTTGGAAACACTTGAAAAGGTTAAAATCACCATAATGTCAGACATGTATAGTGCTTTAGTGCTCAACAAGAGATTTAGAGATAAGATGCCTCCCCACTCCCACCCAAAAAGATATACTTCCTCCTTCTCATATTAATTGCAACGTTTTTCTATCAGATCAATCTAAAAAAATACAATCTTTCCTATTTTGGTAACTTTTTAACATAAAAAATATCAAATAAATCTCATCTGCTATAATACACACATTATCTCCTCTCACAAGTGTTATAGTAAACCGCACTATCACCAAAACAATATTCTTTCTTCATCAAAATCCACACAAATTCAACGATCGCATAAATTCTCGTGTCAAGTCAAAACGTTTCAATAAATATGGGACGGAGAGAGTATGAAAAAGTAAAATGAAAAATAAGCAAGAAGGAAAGAAACAACGTTCTCAAAGGCTTAAAGGGCCCAAACTGTTGAAGCAGTAGAAGAGCTTGCAGTGCTCGATTGCTAGTGTACTCAATCTTGACTCATTTCCTGGGGCTCAAGTGAGCACTTCCGCATTCTTGAGGAAAATGGAGCATGGTTTGTTGAACCGGACTAAACTATGAACCGGACCAGTTTTGGGAAAAACGGTTCCGATTCATGGGGTGAATCGATGATTCACCAGAACCGAAACCGGTCTTAAATCAGTTGAACCGGCCGGTTCTATTACTGATTCATCCAATTTACCCTTGAACTGGCCGGTTCACTTTTGGTTTGACCCGTTTGGTTAGTATATAGTAAAAAATATGATTTTCCCCCTCTTTTTTTATGTTTTCCCCTTTTTTTTCACATGTCGAAGATCCTCTATTTGAGTGGACAAGAAAGATTGAGGAGCCTGCACTTGACACGATTGATGGACAACCGAATAGAGATGTAGAAGCTGCTCTAGCTAATGAGATTGGCGATGATTCTCGCAACTCTAGCTCCTCTGACGATGATGACGGTCGTAATGACCCCAATCTTTCTAGAAGAGATGATGATGATGATGACGACGCTCCTAGAGGATATACGGGATATGGGTTCGAGGCATTAAGATCGAGATATGAAGGCTCTCGTCATTCATCTTTTTATTGAGTTCTGGTTCTTTTGGATATCGTGGTGATACTGATTTAAATTAGTTTCGTATTTATGCTTATTGATTATAGTGTTATATCTTCTTTTAATGATTATTGATTATTGTAAAATAACTTTATGCTCATTTTTCAAAAAAAAAAAAAACCAAAAAAACAGAGAGGAAAAAAACCCAATTCAATTTGACTTGAACCGCTCCGATTTAGTTCGGTTCACAACTGAACCAGTGAACCGAACTATTTTTCGAAATCCCGATTTCGGTTCTGCAAAACCTTCAAATGGAGCAGAATGATCTGGGTTGACTGTTGATGATGTTGCTCATTTCCCGCACTAGAGCTACAATGAAGCCGTGTCATATGTGTACTTGTGGTTTAGTACACACAGTAACCACATCCTTGCGTTGAGAAGTCCTTGTGTCAGAGGAGGGTTGGTCGACATTTAAGGGTTTCCTTCTGGTGCTGATGTTCTGTCACCCTGATGTTCTGCTTCTAGGAGGGAAAACAATCTTATATTTTGATGTCTATCATGCTTTTGAAACCTCCGTGAAAAAACAGTTAATTTAATTGTTGCACTGCAGTGGAAATCTTTAACTATTAATTTATTTACTTACGATGAGCTTTGCTAGTATTCTAATTATAATATCCTTTCTACTTGATATAGTTAGGTTGTGATATTTTAGTTTGTATTTTCGATTTTTTTTAATGTTAAATTGCCACTCAACCCTTCCAAATCTCTGTAATTTCACTGGTGAAGAATGAAGATACATTTCAAGCAAGAAAATCTTGTAGTGATTTGTTAAGTGGTGAAATTTAATTGTTGTCGCCATCCTTTCAAAAAAATAAAAATAAAAAATTGTTGTGATTGTCAGCCTTTTACCACATGATCAAGGTCAGAGTCCTGGTGAGCGACTGAGCGCTCTCTAATCACAGTCTGTTGTTTTAATTATGCATGTTTTCCGAGAATATTGGTGTTTCGGCTAAGTCATATTAGCTTGAGTTTTCCAGTTATAATTAGGATGATAGAGGTTTGGCATTACGGTGTTTAGTAGATATTGACTGCTCCGCCATTTTCATAGATCCGCTAGGATGTCTCATGATCCTTTCTGCTGTCCAGTTAGTTGTCTTCTCTTTCTTCTGTAATTTCATTTTGATGTGTGTCCATTTTGCAGAATGAGCATGATAAGATAAGGGAACTTTCACAACAATTGGCGATAGAAAAGAAGCGATCTGCAACATACAAAAGGCATCTAGAAATGCTATTCGAGCATATCGAAGAGCATAATCAGAGCCTCTCAATGAAGATCCAGCACATAGTAGACGATGTCAGAGAGATAGAGGGGACTCATAAGCCGGTTAATCGATCTTTGTAGTTGCAAGCTCGATTAGCAGCACCTTAGAATGGGACTGCTCGGGGAAGAAGATGCAGGGGACTGCCAAGGGGAGCACAGATGGAACCTTGATTTCCTCCCGTTTGTTTGTTGTAACATAGGAAGTGGAACAATTTTTTGTATGTCAACTGCTCAATGAAAGCATGTAGACGTTTCTCTCGTGTGCATTTCCAATAGCTGACTTCTACTATTTGATTAGTGCATAAATATAGTGATTTTCATTTTCATTTTTTTTTTATTTTTTTGATTTTTGATTTATTTTTTGTTTTTAGGCAATAAGATATCATCGTTTAGTATTGTTTTGACTAGGTATGATACTAGATTATGACAACTGAAGTAAAAGTTGACGGGGTTTTGGACAGACCAAGAGGTGCATTGTTTATGGAGAATGAAAAAGATTGAAGCTTAAATGCTTTCTTATTTAGTTCAACTAGTTTGTAACCAGAGTGTTACGTGGGGATTTTTAAAGTTATATATAATAAAGAAAAAGAAAATATGATGCTGGGGATTGAAATATGATGATATTAAATGATTAGAAAATTTTAAAAATAAAAACAATTTTCACTGTTGATATGTCCTAATAATACATAATTTATATTTTGTTAACAATAATTTTTTTTTTCATATAAAAATGTTATTGAAGTTGCTGCATGTTATTTCACTAATTGTCCAAGAAAAGGGAGGAAAATATAAGGGAATAAGCGCATTGAGAGTTCACTAAATGTAGTTGCATATTATTGGGATAAAGAACGAAGTGGACTATTTTTAAGTACTTATCCAAGATCATTAGTAGCTCACTCGGTTTTGGTGAAGCATTTTCTCTAGTAAAAGATTAGGCATCACATGATAAGAGAACCAGATATGATGCCTGTAATGGGGATGGTCACCAAATCGAATTTCGTTTACAACCTTGTTTGTCCGAGTGTAAACGAAATTTTGATCAAAAACACACATAAAATAGAAATATACATGACCAATATTGCAACTGGTCATATGCACAAGAAAATATATCATGTCTTACGTAATTCCTCACTGCTTTTTGCAACGATCGAGCGATCGGTCTTCAAAATTCAAGGTGTCATACCATAAAACTAATATCTCATTCAAGGTATCATCTCGTTGTGCATTTTTCTTTGAACACGTTTCTGTCTTCATTCAGCATCATCAAGACCAGCTATAACTCCCAAGATGAAGCTTGGAGTATCAATGATCTGATTTATAGAGAACGTTGGAATTATTGCCCAATTTATCATGTCTGATAGTCCTGAACAGAATAGAATTGCTGAGAGACGCAACCGCACACTTATGGAGATGGTGAGGAGTATGGTTAGCGCGATCAACTTGCCAAATTTTTTTTGGGGTGAAGCATTGAAAATTGCACTTTATATTCTAAACAGAGTTTCCAGTAAAGCAATTTCTCTCACTCTTTTTGAGTTGTGGACTGGACGTAGGCCAAGTTTGAACCATCTTAAGATTTGGGGTTGTCCCGCTGAGGTGAAGTTATATACTCCATCGTCGAGTAAGCTGGATTCAAGGACGGTTCGTTGTTTTTTCGTTGGCTATCTAGACCATTCGAAGGGTTACAGATTCTATCATCTTTCTGGAGGTACAAGGATTGTGGAGTCTCAAATTGTAAAATTCTTGGAACTTGATGTAGCTGAACCAAGTGGTACTTCTCAAATGCAGAGTTTTGATGATGTTCTTCAGACGACATCAGTTGCTACGCACGTACAGATTGCTCCGACTATTATACCCATTACTGATCCTATAGTTCCACCAGCAGTTGTACCTCAAGGGGTTCCTATGGATATTGAGGAAGCTGTTGTAGATCCTGCCAAGAATGCGAATGAAGTATTTTTTGTTCAAAATCCGGCTGATGTGCCTGAAGCTGTTGTCGATCCTATTGTTGAAGTGCCTTTGGAGGTTGCTCCAGATACAGTGGAGGTACATCAAGATGTACCCCAAGTTGTTGTTGTTGTATCATCTCTTCGTCGTTCTAACAGGGTGAAGAGATTGGCTAATTCTGATGAATTTGTGGTCTATCTCGGAAAGACTGATTACGATATTGGGGCTGTCGAAAATGATCCATTATCTTACTCAGTAGCTATTTCTTGTCCGCAGTCAGTTTTGTGGATGGATGCTATGAGAGATGAAATGCAGTCGATGTAGTACAATGATGTTTGGAACTTAATTGAACTACCCAAAGGTCGTAAGGCAGTTGGTTGCAAATGGGTATACAAGACCAAATATGATTCTGAAGGTAAGGTTCAGAGGTTCAAGGCCAGATTGGTTGTTAAGGGATTTACTCAGAAAGAAGAGGAGGATTATGATAAGAGTTTTCTCCAGTATCTTTGGAGTTACTCAGAATGCTTTCCGGGTAATCATGGCTTTGGTGGCTCATTATGATTTGGAGTTACAATAGATGGACATCAAAACTGCTTTCTTGAATGGTAATCTCGCTGAGGAGGTTTACATGAAGCAGCCAGAGAGTTTCATTGCAGAGGGTGAAGATCATCTTGTGTGTAGACTTAAAAGGTCTATATATGGTCTCAAACAGGTTTCAAGATAGTGGTTTCTCAAATTTCATGAGGTGGTGACTTCTTTAGGGTTCCGCGAGAATCCTATTGAGCAATGCGTATATCACTAAATCAGTGTGAACAGGTTCATCGTCCTTGTTCTTTATGTTGATGACATCTTACTTGCTTGTAATGATCTTGCTATGTTGATTAAGAGGTTGCTATCAACGAATTTCGATATGAAGGATCTTGGAGAACCGCGTTTTGTTCTTGGGATAGATATCACAAGAGATCTTTTACGTTATCTTTTGAGTCTTTCTCAACGGACTTATGTTGAACGTGTTCTTAAGCGTTTCAATATGTTAGATTGCAAACCTGGTGGTGTTCTTGTTTGTGTTGGTGACAGATTGAACTCGTCGCAGTGTCCTAAAAATCCAGTTGAGAAGGAAGGTATGAAGCGATTTCCTTATACTAGTGTCACGGGGAGCATTATGTATGCACAGATTTGTACACGATTGGATGTTGCTTTTGCTGTTGGACTTCTTGGGAGATACCAATCCAATCCTAGACATGCCCATTGGGTTGCTGCTAAAAAGGTTTTGAGGTATCTGAAGAGGACGAAAGATTATGTGCTGACTTATCGCAGAGTTGATGACTTGCAGTTGGTGGGTTATTCAGATTCCGATTTTGCTGGTTATGAGGATGATAGGAAGTCCACTTCTGGTTTTGTCTTCTTGATGGCAGGTGAGGCAGTTGCTTGGAAGAGTGAGAAACAATAATGTGTTTCCACTTCTACCATGCAAGCCGAATTCATAGCCTATTTTGAAGCTGCGATTAGAGTCGTTAAGTTAAGAAATTTCTCGCTTGAGTTGACTATTGTTGATTTTGTATCTAGACCCATCCGTTTGTTCTATGATAACCGAGCTACTGTGTTGGTCATCAACAACAATAAAGGTATCACAGGGTCTAAGACCATTGAGGTGAAGTTCATGTCCATTAAGGAGTGAGTATAAGACGGCGATGTTTCAATAGAGCACATTGGTATAAGTGATATGGTTGTTGATCCCTTGACAACAGGATTACGCTCAAATGTCTTTGAGAGACATGTTGGTAGCATGGGTTTAGTTGCATCATTGGATGTTGTCATTTAGTGGAAGCTATCATTTGTTTTGCTTTACTATTAGACAGATTATTTTATTTGTTGTACTATTTCTTTTATGAAGTTAAATAAAATGCAACTTTTCATAGTTGTTATATATTTGGCACATTGGTGTCATATATATATGTTAACTTCATTATGTCTAAAAGTCTCAAAATTTTATGTCAACTTTGAGTAAAGACTGGGGTAATAAATTGAGCTATGTTATATGTCTTGGGACATGCACATTAAAATATATCACGTGATAATAAAGTCAATACATATGGGTTCGTTGAAACCAATTTCTCAATCGTATGTTGGTACATAAGGTGAGAAAATAAGAAAATATGTGACTGACAAGAGAATAATACGTGACGTTTAGGTTTGGATTTTATCTATTTTATTCACTATCTTATTAAATTCATGTCAATAGGACTGAGAGTTTTCGTAACCATGGAAGATCCTGTGTCACTTATGAAAAGATGCAGTTACCGTCATGATCCAAGACTTGAGGTCCTATGGGACCAAATTGACTAGAAGAGCATCTCTATATCAATGGTTGTTATTGTCTGTAAATTTTTCGAACTACGTAAATTAGTCCATGTTTAATTTGATTTTCATAAACAAACTATTTTTAAAACACTTTGGTTTTTGTTTTTGTTTTAGTTTCAACAATTGATAAAACCCAGTGGGAGAGTGTTGGATTTATTATAATAATAAATCATATGGGTTTTATTTATTGTTGTGTTTGGTTAATTTTGTTGGTCTAATCCATTGAGATATTGGATTCTTAGTTGGTCTATTATGGGCTTGTTAGTGTGAGTTGTGTAGTTGTTTATTGACCCATAATGAGAGAATCCAATATTCGTTACACTATAAATACAACTAGGTCACCTTCTCTAACCCTAACCGTACAATATACGGAGTCTCATCGAAGTCAGCCGATCGAGAACTAGAAAAATGAAGCCTGTTAATGTGTGTTGATCGTGACAATTTACAGATTCAATTCTGTTGTTTTTCATAATGGATTCAACCAATCGAGATAACATATATCGTTTACGATCTTTGATTGCGTTCTAAGTTCAACTATGATAAATAATCTTGGTCTAATTCTCCTACAGTAATTGGATAGTTCTCACAACAAGCTTATAAATTACATCGTTTTTCACATCTTGTAGCTGTAGGCAAGGCGTAAGTAGATCAAATTCGATTACCCTCGACAAGTTAGTGGTAAAGAGCACAACCACCATAACATCATGGTTTCGTCCACCTTCACACGGCTAATTCAGATACCCTCTTGATCCCAGGGAGGGAGAGACTGATACGCATAAACTCTTGTACACATAACAACTTCACAATAATAATATTACAAGGTACTGAAGTCATGGCTTTGTCTCAGCCAACAGCACAAAAAAACTAACAAGTGATCATCTCTTCCAGAACTCACAGGAATCTGTCCAGGATAGTAGTATGGAGTGGATCACTCAAGTGAGTAGCCCAGTTATTCAGAGGCCCTTTTCCAGTGACCGCAGCTTGGACAGCAAACCCTAGGAACGCGACCATGGCGAGCCTGGCGTGCTTGATCTCCGCTAGCTGGAGGATGGCCTTCTTCTCGGGGTCAGCCGCGAGTCCCAATGGGTCGAAGAACTGGCCTCCTGGGTAAAGTCTCTTCTCGGGCTCGAGTTCTGCATTCCTCTGGAACTCGATGTAACCGATCACGAAGACCTCGATCAGGATCAGGGTGGTTATGGAGAATGGCAGGGGTTGTCCCAAGTAGGAGGATCCTTCTATCAACTCTACCTGCATCCACATCATTGCCAATTGAAGCCAGCTCAGTCAATATCTAATTGCACATATTTGTCTATTTTTGTTCTATAGTTGTTCTCCAGCGTTCTCGAATCAAACAAGATTGAAGTTGTGAACTACCAAAAAAGCCAACAATAGTATGCATAGATTTAGGACTGACGATGGTTAGTTTAAGCACAGATGACAATTCCAGGATCGTTACAATTAAGAAACAGGAGGCTTTTTGTAAAAAACAAAGACAAAATGTTTCAACTTCACTGTTATGTTGTACTGCAGTTTGGAGCAAGTGATAGTCGAAACACCACGGGTGTTATGTAAATACATATAATCTTACCCCATCACAACCCAAACAGATTGCTCAAGGTGTCTGAACCCCTAACCTCATGATGTTGGAGTGTCGAGGAACCAACTCTACGGAAATCCACCAAAATCAGAAGTGATGATAGAAAATCCTATTAATCTATATCTAACAGAGAGCACGAGCGGCGGTTCACTGCTAACCTTTCTTGACAAAATTAGGGCATTTGACTCTTATAAAATTAGCAACCAAATTGCCATCTACAGCAAATTATAAGTGTTGACGCAATTGGTGACTGATAAAACCACTACCTACTTGTCACTAGTCACAACAGACATGGATCGTTATGTAGAGTCGATTCATTAGCAGTAAACCTGTCTAATGAATCCTCAATATCTGATCAATCATTATGCAACTCATGTCTACTCAAACACGAAGACATCAAACAACCACGAATCAGAATCATAAGCAAGAACACATTAACACGGATCCGAGATCAAACCTTGCCGGCATCCTGCCAAGTAACGCCAGTCAGCCACTCGACCGTCAAGGCCCCCAGCGTCGCCAACATAGCCCATCTCCCATGAATCAACTCACACTCCCTAAACCTCTGCAACCCGAACACCTCGCTATACGGCTGCAACGACGTCGTCCTCACATCCTCACTTTCAAATCTCGTCCCTATCACGTCCCCGGGTAAATTCTTCGCCAGGTTCTGGTCCAACGAGTCCAGATCGAACTGGAGATACTCGGCCGGTTTCCCCAGCCCGAAGGGGTCGAACCCGTAGTCGCCCACGAGCGTCCCGTCGAGGTACTCGGGGGCTTTCGCTCCCGGGTACCATAAGGGACGGTCGGGGGTGGAGGGACGGGATTTCGGGGATGGTTTTTTTGCAGTCTTTTTAAGGCCGAAAGAGAAGCGTGCTTGGATGAGAGGAGTACTGCTTCGGGTTGGGGTTGGGATGGGTTTGGCGGCGATGAGGGAGGTGGAGGTGGTGGCCATTGTGGTGAGTGTGAGAGTGGGGAGTGAAATGGGTGGAGAGTTGTGAGGTGGAGAATTTATCGGGTGAGGAGAGGGAGGATCTGGTGGTGATGAGGGTGGGGTGGTAAGGGCCGTTGGATTTGGAGGGAAGATCTATCTGACGGTTGTGGGTGGGTTTGTGCTTATCTTATCTGATTTTTGGTATCTGGGTATCCTATGGGTTATGGGGTTGTGCTTCTGGTGGGAGGTGGATCAATTTTGCTTTGTTTTATTCTTGAGAGGTTGTTTCGTATTCGTATTGGCTGTTCAAGATCCTCAAATAAAAAATCAATAATACAAACTAAAATTATTTTATAAAATAAAATAATTTTATATTAAAAAAATTCAATATTTTAATTCAGATGAAACAAAAAATAAAATTAATTTTTTTTTGTTTCATCCATTTTAAAAAACAAACAAAAATGATATAAAACAGTTTTATTTCATTATTCAATGCATCGAAATCAAAAAATAAAAATAAAAAATGATACCTAACAGATCATGAATTTCTTATTCGTTTTGGCAATTATTTAAATATACAAACCCTATAATTTACAGATTATTTCTGAATCATGGGATGACGTCTATTAGTACTTATTATCTCTTATTTCAAATATATTGCGACATACTTCCTTCGTCCCGAAATACATATAATATATTTCAATTTGGGTGTCTCAAAATACTTATAATATTTTTCTTTTTAAAGAGCTCCCCTTTTACCAAACTTTTATTCTAAAAAAAATTCAAAATTATTATCGTAAACTTTTCAAATGCGTCAAGTTTCATTATCTCACCTCTCAACTTTTATCGTAAACTTCATTATCATTATAAAAAAAGTAAATCTTCATCAAATTTCATAAAAATTGAATAAAATCCTGTACAGGATTAAAATGGTGATATCCAATTTGGACAAAGGCAATATTATTAAAAATAAATGACTCATATAAATTATAACACTTTTATATTAGGTAATTTTAGAACTTTTAAAAAATTACAACATCTTTATTTTATATCGCATCATCTTTTCTTCATTATTTTTTTTTTATTTGATTATATTTTTTTTCTTACATACTCACAAAGATATCAAAATAATAAAATAAAATCAATGTTTTTTTTTTTAATTGTGTGAAGTCGACATTCTAGGATAAGACAGTATTAACAATGGATCCCTTTTACCCTTCATATTTGAATATGATATCAAAATCAGAACTCAAGCTACCCATACAAAGATATTTATACATACGGGATGAATTAATTTTCCTTTGCGAAAGAAAAGAGGAAGATTAGGTATCCATAGATTTTATCCTTATTTTTATATAGAGAAGTTGTTTTTGATATGTTTTAATGTTAAACTCTTAACCTCAAAATTAGAAGTGAAACGATTTATCACTGAGTCAACTCCTTTATCAAAAGATTGATCGTAAAAATTTGATCTGTATCACAAATTATCAAATAAAAAAGAAATTTTAATGAAATCAATTTATAATTATAAAGGAAAATAAAGTTTGTTGTTAACAACATACAAATTGCGTATTGTTAGAACATATCCAACAATAAAGATTTTTTCAAAACTATTTTTGTTTTTAAAATTGTCTAATCATTTAATGTTCATCAATCATTAATCCCTAACAACACAAAATGATAATGATAAGATCATTTTTTTTTTTCAATTACTATCTCTATCCCAAAACAATTGTAACCAATTGATTTGAAACGATAATTTATTTATGTGTTTTTTTTATTATAAAAATTAATTGTTTTTTGATTTATGTGAATGAGAGAAATAAAAAAACAAAAAAATAACCACATAAATTATTATAATATAAATAATTTTATATTTTAATAAAAATATTAATAGATATAATTTTGTTTGTGACGAAAAAGGTATAAATCTTCCCTACAACCTTGCACAGGAGTATACAAGGCGTATGTTTTTCATGGTCCAACCGAACCAAGTGTTTTATCTCGATCAAAATAAGGAAGATCGAAATAAGTCCAGCCCGCCGTCTTCCCATTTGTTGAACAACAAAAACGCCTCCGAAACTACCGGCGCCGCCGCCGCCATGTACCCCCGCCGCGCGACCCGTTCCACCGCCCGCAAGTCCGTCTGCGCCCCAACCCTAATCAAGTCCTCCTCCTCCTCCCTCCGACGACGCCAAAGATCACCACGCATCTCCCACACCACTAACCGACTCCGCCGCCGGAGTAACCGGAAACGACGTCGCAGGCGAATCCGTGACCGCCTCGGTGTTGCCGGAGAGAAAGGAGGTGGAGAAGAGGGAGAGTTTGATTGGCGAGACTGTTGTGTCCGGGGAGGGAAAGGAAATCCTAATTGAGGATAAAGGTGAAATTGTATTGGGGATGAGTGAGATTGGGCGTGATAGTAACGCTCCAGTGATGGAGGAAGTGCCAGTTGTCGCAGAGGAAGCTGCTTCTGGTGGTTTGGTTGATGGTGGGAGTGAGGGGGTTAGTGTGAGTAGTGGAAACGCTGGGAAAACGAAGAAGATTGTTAAG
>JAOVYX010017974.1:0-21078 GCA_035668315.1 Drosera spatulata | reverse complement strand
GTCCCTTTGCACGATGTTTAAGATTGATGAAAAAGATGCCTTTTCACGAAATTTGATTGCCAATTATATTCTTGAAAATCCTTGAACAAGACGATGGCGTAGTGAACAAACATCATTTTTAGTATCGATATTGTTGTTCAATGCCTGTCATATCGTTTCACGACATTCAAAATTTTGATACATAATCATCATCGACCTTTGATTGTAAAGTGTAAATAAACTAGCAAATTTACTCCAAAAATAAATCTGAATTCATATAGATGTTGAATAGATATCACACAAAACAGCCGGATTTATTGATGGAGCAAATCTATAGATCTATTTGAATGGAAATTCATAAATCAGTAAAGCAAAAAACACGTTTCACTATCCTTTTTATATGATCTATGAATCCATTGGTCTATTTTTTAGATGGATGGAAGAGATAAGAAGAAAATTAATGAGACAAAACAGATTCACTGAACATGTTAAGTATTTAAACCTGTCCATTTATTTTTTAACTGGACTACTTATTATACTTTACAATGACCATTAGTTATTGTAATTTGACACTTGGCAATCATCTTGGTTCTTTTGATACATGTGTTCAGTGCGTTTAAAAAATAGTCAAACTAATAATAATCCCAAGCATCGTAGAGAGAGATGAATGGACCGTGACCATCGGAATGATATCCAAGGCATGCATAGCCCCTAATTTCTCTCCATAATGATGTTTGAGATTGAACAAAAAAGATTAATAATCGTCTTCAAAGTAGGAATATTCTTGAAGATCATGGAAAGAGATGTTGCCTCATTAAACACATCATCTTCAGAGTCGATACCATTGTTCAATGACCGTCATCTCTTTCCACGACATTCAGAATGTTTTTTTTATGTTGTTCGAGATTATGCATTGAAATTTTCAAATAAATAAACCCTCAATTTTCACTCCAAACACATAGCTCGATTCAAAATTGATGGAAATAATAACATGCAACCTCGAGCTATGTATTTGGAGCGAAAACTGGAGATCTATTTCGAATGGTTCCATTTAAATCACAAGAACAAAAGAAAAAAAAATATCGAGCATTGCATATTTATAATGCTTAGAAAGTTATTCGTTTAATTATAAATAGGATGATATTGATAAGAAGTAGATCAACGAAGAAGGAACAT
Source organism: Drosera spatulata (assembly GCA_035668315.1). Lineage (NCBI taxonomy): Eukaryota > Viridiplantae > Streptophyta > Magnoliopsida > Caryophyllales > Droseraceae > Drosera > Drosera spatulata. The sequence goes on along the minus strand of JAOVYX010017974.1, from coordinate 19,923 downwards.
ACATTGAACTTAATTAATTTGTCCATCATTATCACTCGATATTATTCGGATTTGCATTGTTAAGGGATGAGACAAAGGAAACTTTCGAATGGGTTTTCTAGACATGGTTAGAAGCAATGAATTACAGATGTCGAAAGTTGATTATCATAGATCAGGACAAAGCCGAGGACAACGCAATTGCTAAGTATTCCCAAAGACGCACCATGCTTTGTGAACATGGCATATCAATTTCAAATATCTGGAGCAATTACACCATGTGTCTGTCTAGTATCTATATACGTTTAATCACGATTTTAATGTCTGTGTCTTCAAGTCTTTGTCTATTAAAGAATTTGAGCTTCGATGGGAACAATTACTTCAGAACTATGGACTGATAGACTATGATTGGCTTCAGTCTCAGTTGTCTGTAAAGGAGAAATGGATTCCAACATACTCCAAAAGAGTTTTTGCAACCGGAATGACGACGACATCGAGGAGCAAGGGGATGAACATATTTTTCGATCAATATGTGAGCAACTACACCACCATGAAGGAGTTTATCATGAAATCGCAAGAAGCATTGGAAAAACAATTCTTAAGTGAAAGAAAGGCAGATTATGATACGATAGTCAAAATAAGGGATCTTGATCCTTTATTCGCCTTTGGAATTGTATGGTCCAAATGTATATACAGAGGAGATGTTTTGGAGATTTCAAAAGGAGCTTCAAAAAATAAACCAGTACAAGATGGAAGAAGTAGGAGAGAGTCATGGTCCTCGTTGTAAGATTTGATTTACACATTTACCAATGCATTGGATCCTCAAAGGGTGAAAAGGACATATTCGATGACGCACTTCATCGATTATGATGTCATCAAATACAATTGTCTGTTTGGGAGCATTGTGGCATGATTTGTAGGCATGTTTTATTTGACAACAAAGCTATGAACATACTCTATCAATCTTTAGAGCCCAAGCTATTTAAAACTGTAATATCACTGTGAAACTGCTTAGGAAATCTGAAATGCCCTACTAGTTCAAATAGAAGGAAACTCTTAGATAAGGGAAAACAGGGAAAATATCTTGAAACAATAGTATGAAAGAATTCAAATGAAAGAAGATGAAAGTCTCACAGATTTTTACAAAAGGTTCAATGTGCTTATCAACGAACTCAATGACCTGGATCATCTCATTGAACAAAAGGCTCTCAACCTGATGTTCATGAGATGTCTCACACTTGAATGGGATGTCATGACAACTACTATCAGAGAGTCAAGGAATCTTAACACAATCACTTGGCCAACTCTCTTTTGAGTATTATACACCTATCAACCGGAGATATTGCAAAGAAGAGAGAAAATAGTAAAGAAGAAGAAGAATCTTGCTCTAAAGAAGAAACAGCAACAAAGTCCAACTCTATAGAATTAGAAGATGAACACTCTGATAAGGAAGTGGCTCGGCTGGCCAAAAAGTTCAAGAGATTTCTATGGAACAAAACGAAGAGAAACTTCAGAAAAGCGGTCAAAAGAAAAAGGGAAAGAAGAAGACTCACCTGCTTCAACTGTGGCAAACTAGGATATTTTGTTATGGATTGTAGAAATCCTTCAAAAGATGAATATAGGAGAAAGAAAGCTCCAGAGAAGAAAGAGTACAGAAAGCAGCAAAAGGCAATGGCTGAAAAAATATGGAGTGACTCTGAGGAGGAGACTGAAATAACATCAATCATGGAAGCTCAACTGTGTCTTTTAGCGAGAAGTGAGGATGCAAGGGAAGCAAGAGAAATGATCGACATGGTATTTGATTTTCACAACCATGAACTATCAAAAGAGAATCTTAAGGAAGTCCTTGTCGAGATCTTTGTTGATTACATTCATCTGAAAGGGATGTTCAGAAATCTTTGAGACACAAAAGGAAAGGCACGGCCACTGGCTTTGCTAGTTTCTAGACAAAAATGCCATTCTGATCCAAGAGAATCAAGTTCTCAAGAGACAGGATAACTCTCTTTGAAAAGGAGAGGGCATCTCTTCAGTCTAAGGCAGACACCTAGAATGCTAAGACAGAAGAGTTAAAACAAGTTCATCTCACTCATACTAGAAAAGGAAGAGCTGAACTTGGGTACAGCTCACCTGACCAAGGTGACAAGCCTTCAAAGAGTAAGTCAGGAGAGTCAGCAAGTTTCCCATGTCAAAGGGTTTAAACATAATCTTTTGTTCATAAAGGGTTCTGTGTATCCTTTAGTAAGGACACTTGTGAGGTGAAGGACAGAGACAATGATGAGATCAAATTGATATGAAATAGGAAAAGAGACGTGTATGTGGTTAACTTTTCTCGTTCAACATCACATGAAATAACCTATTTCTAGGAAATTTTGAAATAACCTATCTCGTCCAAATGATGTAAACTGGCTGTGGCGAGAAGATTGGCATATCTAAATTTTGAAACTATAACTCTAGGAAATTGGTCATAGGTCTACCTAAGATCAAGTTTTACAAGGATGGGTTATGTGAGCCATGCCAGCATAGTAAGCAAACAAAGGCAAGTTTCAAAACTGTAGGTGCTACTAAAAGCACAAGGCCATTAGAACTTTTACACTGGAAGGAAAAGGTATACATTGGTTGTCATTGATGACTTCACAAGGCACACCTGCATATTCTTTTTTCACAATAAGAAAGATACTTATAGGATTCTTACCAAGTATCTCAGACAAGTGCAAAATGACAAGGGACTAGAAGTTGTGGCCATAAGATGTGACCATTGAAAAGAATTTGATCAATTTGACTTAGATCAATACTATGATGACCATGGCATCACACACAACTTCTCAGCCCCTAGAACACCATAGTAAAATGGAGTAGTAGAAAGAAATAATAGAACCCTAATTAAGGCTGCAAGCATCATGGTGTCAGATGCAAATCTGGCATTCCAGTACTAGGCCGAGGCTGTAAACACTACATGTTATGTGCAAAATAGATGTCTAATAGATAAAGTGCACAAAAAGTCCCCCTATGAGCTTTGGAAAGGTAGGATACCTAACATAGGATATTTTCATGTGTTTGGGTGCAAGTGTTTTATTCACTACATTGACAAAAGATATCTGGCCAAGTTTGAGTCAAAAACTGACGAAGGAATATTCTTGGGATACTCTATTGAAACTAAGGCATATAGAGTATTAAATAAAAGTTTTGATGTTCTCGAAGAGACTGTACATGTCACTTTTGATGAGAAATATTCAGTACTTAGGGATGCTAACATCTTTGAAGGGATGCTAACATCTTTGATGAGGAAATTATGTATTGTCCTAGTGATGGTGACAACAGAAAGTCTCTTAAGGAAAATGATCTTGCACAACTGGGAAGAAATACAGCAGAGTGAGAATCAGTAGAACAACAGGCAAGAGAAAGTCAAGAGGATATTAAGGAATTACTTCTACGACAATCATACTCGGCTGAGGAAAATTATGTAGAGTTACCATTTCTGTTTTATAACTGCTAGAAAATGGTTTTACAAGAGGAATAGTATATACCATATTGTTTCTCAATAGAAACAATAAAGATGTTCTGCTTGTACATATTTATGTAGATGATATCATTTTTGGCTCTACTGACAATATACTGTGTGATGAGTTTACAAGTCTAATGAAGTCCAAGTTTCAAATGAGTCTCATAGGAGAACTCAAGTACTTTATGGGATTACAGGTCCAACAGAGCTCCAAAGGAATCTTTCTGGATCAATCTAAGTACTTAAGCAATATGACTATGAAATTTGGACTAAAGAATGCCAGTACAATGGGAATAAGTGCAACTTTGTATAGAGGCATCATTGGATCTCTTTTGTATACTACAGCCAACAGATCATATATTATGTTCTCTGTATATGTATGTGCAAGATTTCAGTCTAACCCAAAGGAATCACATTATTCTGCTGTCAAAAAAATCCTTGGATATCTCAATGGTACCTCTAATATGGGATTATGGTATCTAAAAGATTCAGATCTAAAACTTAGTGGTTTTTCTGATGCTGATTTTGTTGGATATACTGTAGACAGGAAAAGTATTGGTTCATGCCAATTCATGAGAGATAGATTGATTTCATGGTTTAGCGAGAAGTAAACTACGACGTCAACTTCCACTGCTGAAGCTGAATATGTGGCTGCCGAAAGTTGTGTACTATAGATTCTCTGGATGAGATCACAGCTTCTTGACTATGGCATGTATATCTCTAGTACTCCTGTTTACTGTGATAATACATCAGTAATAGCCATCTCAAATAACCCAATGTTCCACTCAAGAACAAAGCACATAGACATCAGGTATCATTTTATCAGGGATCACATTCAAAAGAAAAATATCACATTTGAATTTATCTCAATAGATAAGCAGGTTGCTGATATTTTACAAAACCTCTTGATAAAAGAAAATTTGTTCATTTTAGAGGAGAATTACGAATGATAGAGCATGAGTTACAAGGCACAACGGAGTAACATATAGTTACTCTGCCGGATAACATACACAGCAAGGTAGCACTCTATTGATGAGCTTTGCTGATGACTTGTAAAAATTATCTTTTCAAATCCCAACAGTTACAATTCTATTTTGAGAAATTTATAGCCATTGCGATCTCTACACATATCAGTTACTTTATTTACCTATAAATACTCATGCCTTAGCAAATATTTCATACTTTACGATCATTCACATCTCAATCTCTCTCTCGCTCACATTGCTGACGAATCCTACCTCTCAAGCATACACAAAATAATCTCCGAGTCTCGTAATTGACAGTAAAATAGTTGCTTGTTTATATTTTGCTTTCTACCTGTGCCTTAGAATATAAGGAAAGGGATCAAAGACCTCTGAGATCAAGATTGGAAACGTCTTGCTTTTTGATGAGGCGATTAACTATTCTGAGGGGATCAAAGAGATCAACCCAACTTCTCATTGATACAGGTTTGCAGGTATTCTTGGAAGAAGAGACAAAGATACTGGTTATAGGGGTTAAGGAATTCTGGGACTCAGTTAAAGTCAGTGAGGATGGCCAGAAGATCACAACGATTATACGGGGAGAAGAGATGATATGGAGTGTCAAAGATTTTGCAAAACTCTTCAAACTATAAAATGTTAGAATTTTACCAGATAAATTAACTACTAAAAGGATCCACGAAGGAATAGAGAAAATGATGACTTATATCCTAGAAAAAGGACAACTACTTCAGAAATATTACCACAAGAAGTAAGAGTATCCGGAAAATGTACTCAAGAAGTGCCTTCTGGTAGTAGAAGGATCAAAGGATCATGTAAATCAAGAGAATAGGATTTTCAATTCTAAAGCTCACGAGAAAAGCACCAGCTACATTCGAGAGAAAGGGAGAAAGGGAAGCCATCACCATCAAAGGAGACAAAGAGGCACCTCCGAAGAGAAAAGTAACAGAACCTACAGAAAAGAAGGCAAGAAAGACACTACCAAAGCGACCAAGAAGAAAAGAACCAACTCCACCACCAGTAGAGTCATCTACATTAGCAGATCAAGTAACATCCTTACATGAAGCCCCACTTCATCAGCAAAGGAATCAGCACAGACTGAAACTCTAAGAGAAGTCAGACTTGAAACAGCACAGCAACCTCCCTCAAAGGAAACCACACTCGAATAGACTGATGAAGCTATAGCAAAGAACACAACATATCAGATGGTAGTGAAACCGGTAGAGCAGGCTTTGATAGAACATTATAGTGAGCAGACAGAGGAAGTATAGCATAGCAACTTGATAAGTCAAGCTGAATCAGATGATGTCTTGGTTCAAGATCAAAGGGGATTCTCTCCTCCACCAACACCAGAAAGAGAGGGGATCGAATCAGAACTACATCATATGGAGGTTATTGCAGTAGGACAATTAGAGATAATAGCAGTAGAGCATCCAAAGACTGAGAAACAAGGAAGTCTGATAGAAGCTACTCCGCAAGGTAGCATAATGGAGATGATGACCCCACAAGAAATCATCATCTACTCTACTATCCAACCTCTAGTGACTAGGCTCGCAAGACCAGCAAGGGAAATGAACTTTATTGTTCCTAATCAACCAGCACCTATCACAAATAATCCCTTACAACAAAGAAGGGAATATGATACACTTGTCACTGAAAGGAGAGAGCCCTGGTACTCATCCTTTCAAGAAGAAATTCCCCCAAGACGCTTGTTTTATACAAGAACAAGCCTTAGAGAACAAAATTCACCAGCAAATTCTCCAAGAAGACCACAAGCAAGGGTGCAAACACCTCTGAGCCAATATCAGACTCGGATGATGAGAAACCAAAGTAATTTGATCCTTTGTTTGAGAGATTTGGAAACTGGATCTCAACATTAGAAGCTTATCTACATACTTCTGTAGGAAGATCAGAAGTGGAAGAAGCAGGACTACTGCAAGACGCAATGACACTGCTATATGAAACTCTACTGATAGATCTGCTCGAAAGAATGAATGCAACCTTGGTGTCCAGACAAGTCAAAGAAGAGCAAATCAGAAGGGTGTCCGAAGAACTGAAAGAAAAGGAGCAAGTCCTTGAAGAACTGCAAAGAGCACCAGTCAGTGAAAGTGATGATCCTCTGATTATAAAAATGAGAACTCAGCTAATAGCGCAACTCAAGTACAACATCGATGTTAGGAAAAAGGTTATTGATGACCTCACTGACATCAATAAGAAAGATAATGACAACATGAAGAATAAACTTGTAGGAGTACCAACCATCATGCAATTGCTTGTATACAAAATGCCCATGATGGTTGCAGAGATAATCAGAAAGAAGAAGTGTCATCCACACCTTCTCAACTGAAGATGGCACTAAAGGAGTTCAAAGCAGCACAACAGACCACCACAGTAGAAGAGTCTGTGGAAATCCTAACACAACCATAAGTTTCCACACTTATGACAAGGAGAAGGGCCTTGGCTATCAAAAGAGAAGAAGAGAGAGCTGCTAGGACAACATGGCTTCAGATTCTGGCAACTATAGCAAAGCAAGCAGAGCAGGCAACCTCAGCAAAGCCAACATCACCAGTCACTTCAATGACAGAGTTGGCCATCCTTCCAATTTCTCAGGCCAACTCAGCAGCCCTAAATGTTCCAAGAAGAGTAGGGCCTGTGACCTCTATTCATCCAGATGGCAAGAGACCTAAGAAGTCTTAACCATCGAAAATAGCTATAGTCTTCGAGGAGGCTCAGAAAATGAGAGAATATCAACCCGAGATATTTAATAAAGCAGAAGAGGAAGCTAATGTTAGAGGCTTGATGGAGAGAACATGGCAGGAGGTTAGGGAGAAACGTAAACCACAGGTAGCCATATTTGTGGGATGTAGAGTCCAAGACAGCATCACTGAATGAAGACTGGAAAAGTTGGACTCTCGAGCCATCACCTTAGAAAACTTTGCTATTGATGAGGTACTACTTGTGAAAATTCAGGAAATAATTTAAAATTCAATCACAAGACTCTATGCAAGATCAGAAAACTCATAGAAGGGAGTAGTGTAGTAATAGAAGGAACTGAGAGAGGTGGTGATGACGATGCCCAGGAGATCATCAAGATGATGACAGTGATAATCTTGATAAACTCATAGATAGCACAACCCTTGCAGAGATAGAGCCACAAGATCATGATATCAACAAAGAGATAGAAGCACCTGAGCCTCTACAGTCGAAGCACTACCAGTACAGAAAGCTTCAGTAGCAGTAGCAATGACAGATAGGTTAGAAGAAATTGGTGAGGGGGGAGATTAGCACGGATGATTATCCTATCTCAACCACTCCTCTTCAAATCAAGCAGGAAATGGTTGATGAAGTATATAGGCTCAAAGGAGCTACCTCAGAAGACCAAGAAGGATCAACTTCAGCACAATACAAGGAATCAACAGAAGATTAAATTGTTCTTGTTAAGGGTGAACCAACAAAAGTGATTCCAGTTGATGAAGCTCAGCAAAGTCTTCAAGCACAGTCAGCTGAAGAAGATCACATAGCAAAACTGGACATCAGTACAACAAAGCAGAGTTCTTCAGCACAATTGACCACTCTTCCCTCAACAACTATTGTCTGTCTCCCAAACTCCACGAACATACCTAATGTAAACTCTCATGTAGGAGGAATCCATCTTTCAAAACCTCTCTTCTACAGTCAGTGACATGCCTATCACTGCGTGTACAAGGCAGTTTGTATGAGTTAGAGGAAGCAATGCAAGATCCATTCTCAGAAAAGGCCGTCAGAATAGCAAGAAAACTACTTGATTCATTCAATGAAGCTGACACTCAACCAACCACATCCACAGCGGAGCAACTACTAATAGAAGTCAGGGATGAACAGCGTTTAGATGAAGCAGGTCCCAGCACCACTACTCCAAATAAGCTACAACAAGAGCTTCTGAGACATGAAAGCAATTCATACGCACCAGACTTCATTAACACTCAATATGAGCCACAGATTCCCAAAATACCATAACCAGAATTCCTCGATCAGAAACACTCTCCTCAGAAGCCATACTGACCGAAATCTACAAGATGACAGACAGCCTAACAAGACCTGTTCCGATGACAATTTGAGGCCAGCATTAATCTCCTCATCAGAAAGCTTCACAATGACTTTGCTGAGGAGCCCTAGGAAATCATCAGATGCACTACCTTGATTGAAGATCACCATGAAGACTCACCATGGAGACTCACCACAAATAAAAATCCAAGGATAGCACCATCAAGGATAGATTGAAGTCCTTGATTGATAGGCAGGAGGATGATAGGCTTTATCTAAATCGGAGGCTCGATGACATTGTGGCAACCGCTAATGAATACAAGAAGGATAACTCTGCCAAGATGGAAGCCATTTAATCCACTCTCGACTCTCTCACAAACACCATTGGTGAACACAAAAAGGGGGACAAAGAGCTAGAGACGTCAAGGCAACTCCTCACACATCATATAGAAGAGCTTGACAAAATATTCAATCTAAAGATCTACATACCGGAAGAGATACTGCACAGGAGGAAGCCAGGCTAACACCAGCGTAGAGAGCTAAACTAAGGGCAGAAAGAGAAATGGAAGAAAAGATTAGAAGAGAGGGATATCATGCTCAATACAACAGGGACTCTACAACAACATGGAATTGAAAGTCAACCTAGGATATCAGGAGCACAACAGCAGAGTGGCGGAGGCTCACATCATAAAGGTGGACAACAACAAAGGAAAGATGATAAGAAGAGCAACAAAAGCAGCAGCTCAAACATCTCTGGATACAAGCTCAAAAGGAGAAACAGAACCAGGTCACCACCCAGGGATCTTAAGAGAGGGAGATATAGGGCATATGACTACAACAGAAGGAGGAGATAAGAAGGCAAGAGATAGAGTAGTTAAGTTGTATAACGTCCTGAAATCCGACATGTCCGACACACGACGTTATGCCGTCATAGACCCAGATAGGAATGTGCAATCCCTTTGTTTGTATAGAAATTGATGAACAAAACTTAAAAAGAAATTATGTATGTAATAGATACTTAGGTTGTAATAGTTAGCTAGGTAGTTACAGACTAGGGCCAGAGGTCGTGCAGCAAAGGCATGCAAACGAGGGCTATGCAGACTACATGAGACTACAAAATTACATGCCAAACATCAGATGCATACGGCAGCAAAAGTGTCTCAGATTTCTCATGATCTAGGATCATTCCGATGTTCAAGACCAGTTCCAGCAGCACAGTGAAGTGAGCCATATCGCAGTGCAAGTATGCAAGCTGAATTGTAGAAGACTGAGTGCAGTACTGGGTGCAGATGAGGCTACACTAGCAGGCTGAGCAGATGAGGTGTGAAAGCTATTGAGTGGGAGCTAAGTTGCAGCAGACTGGCTGCAGTACTTGGTGCAAGTGAAGTTACAGAAAGGCTGGATATGAAGATTGTGGAGCAGAGCTCATGCAACCGAGGGTACAATAAAGGCTGTACAGCAGAGGCGTGCAGTAGACCTGGTGCATTAGTCTGGGTGTGTTATAATCTATGCTGGAATGGAAAGGAATAAGAAAGGGATAAAAAACGAGAAGTTGAGGCAATAGTGATGTGTACAGGATCAAGAAAGTCGAAGCCAGGTCAGTCTACTGTAGTAGAGGACAAAGTTGTCACTAAACATGGGTTCTAGTTCCCTGAGCCCATAAAAGGGAAGACAAAGTGCACAAGAAAACAGGTTAGACAAGTCTGAGAAAGTTTGAATATCACTTGAGAGCTTTAAAAGAAAGAAAAGCCTTGGAGACTTGATGTGCACAATCTTTATTGAAGGTTCAGGATCTCTGAAGAAGGTTCACTAGTCTGCAGGGAAGAACACCGCAAGATCTAGGTTCTTCATCCTTTAACAAGAAGAGTCTTGTTGTGTAGGGGTTTCTCTTATAAGCCACAAACAAGAAGATAGTGAACCTCCTCTTGGCTTGGCTACACTGGTCACCAAGGGAAGACTGGACTAAGCCCCTGTTACTTGTTGGTAGCAGGTGTCTGAACCAGTATAAATCCTGTGTTACTTACATTTCTACACCACACTTTATTTCTAAGCTGTTAGCTGAATCTTAAAGGTCCAAAGAACCAAGGTTTTCTAAGCCAAAGTCTCAACTGCAGAAGTTGCGCTAACTGCAGCACACTCAGGTAGTACAGTCTATCCAATAGCTTTGCTGTGTTGCCTGATAAAATTTTTGAGATAACTTATTCACCCTCCCTCTAGGTTATTTTTGGAACTTTTAGACCGGTCCTTGACAAGGCCAACTAATCCAAACGGGTTTTTAGATATAGGAGCTAAGAAAAGCTACCAAATCATTATCATTATAAACCCAGATGATATAATACAAACAAAAATTATAATACATTACCTCACAAATATATTGTCCAAATATCTATAAGTGGTTCCAAACCAAATTATTTGTGTAGCATTTATTACATAATGAATAGTGAGGTAATTATCTGCATGCATAAAATCTCCCTCTAGCGCTTCAGCATCGTCCTGTGGTGGATCTGCAAATAAAACATATAACCCGTGACCTAAAAGCTTAGCAACCAAAAGTTTATGTATTCGATTTGCAAGGTACTCCCCAACTATGCCGATCGATAACTACATATAAAACATTTTCTAGTAGCCACAGGAAAATATGGGCGCCATATCAAACAATACACGTAATAACAGCATATATGTCTTTGTCCTCTTTTATAGTCTTTTACTTACTTAACCATTGTAAGTCCGTGTCCCGATATGAATGATAGAACTAAATGAGGAAAAAAGAAGAAGAGAGATTTTTTAGACATAGACACTGATCTGGGTCAAGTTCTCAGTCATATATCATTCATTGAAATCATTTGAAAACCTGTTGTCTTTTGTGAAAGAGTTTCTGTTTTTCATAAATACTACGCGTGAATTGGATTCACGGCCCAAAATCACTACGTATCTTGCGTGTACTTCGGTTTGGTAAACTCTCACTTACACACCGAAGGTCCCCCTGTAGAGGGCAGCCTTACACCCAATCAGCCGATGTTCTGGCCTGCGACTTCTTGTCGCTACGCATAAGAAGAGAATAACATTTGTTCACTTACTAGTTAGATTTAACGTCTGGCCCAGTCAAGTCCGCTTTGAACGCTCGTAGAGTCAAAGAACCGGATCCCGGAGAATCCATTATACGGCCTCATCGACGACATCGGACTTGTTCGGTTACCTTTAGTTTGTTATTATGTTTGTTGTAGTGTTTCTTAAATCTCGATTCCCTGCATATATGATATAAGATATATAACACATATTCAGAGAATAAATAACATATTTAGCATTTCAATCATGCCTTGACATAAACTCTAGAAAAACAAACCCGATCATGTAACTTATACGTTTAAGGCACGTCGGCCTAATCATATGCTAAAATCATGACATTAATAGTTATTCGTGTCTCCGATCATAAGTTCACAAGTTTAGTTATTCCGATTTTCCAAGGAAGATATCCTTAATATTCCATGACGCCTATTGTCAATGAACTTACGCCCCCTCACATAAACCCCATGATTAAACATAACTATACATAGGACGCATAACTACACATAACCAAGCATTACCACGCATCAACACATAAACACTCATAAGCAAACATAGTCATAATCATCCATGAAAATACAACCGGAGTCATCTTAACCTCTTCATACCATATCGCCTCATAGTATGTTAACGTCCTAACATGTCCATATCATCCCCTTAGCAATATAATTCGTAAACATACAGAATCACATCCTCGTCAACCCGACTGTATCACATCAATAACAACACATCACAATCCTGTAATCAATCACATATTTCATGGGCTTTGAGGAAGGTTTAGTGGTGGTTACCTCCCCGGTGAGTCATTCGACACAAAACACGAGACGAAATGACGAGAACGACCAAACGAGACATCGGGCCGTATCGAGCCTGCTAACGGGCCAGCTTCGGGCCTGTTGTCGGATTGTTGTCTAGGTTGTTGGTTGTTGACACCCTAGTGTTGTTCGTCTTCGACGTTATCGGAAGCCGGTGGTGACCGCTAGACACTATGACGGGGCAGCGACGTTTCGTGGTGGTGGTCTATGGGCGCGATCAAACTCGCATCCAGTCTCGTGGGTGGCAGGAAAAACATCACATTGGCCGAGAGACGTCGTTGGTGGTCGGATCATGGTCGGATTCGTGGCCAGAAAAGGTGAATCGTGGTGTTTGGTGGTTAAGAATGATGGGTGAAGATGATGGTGGTGTGGGGAAGATGAAAGGGGAAAGTGAGTGAATTTAGGTAATCCACTCCCCAAAATATTTCACAGACTGTATTTATCCATTTTTCATATAATTTGTCTCTGGATAATTAATCGCTATCGATTTAATTATCCCAAATATTTCATAATCATGTTTCGTTCGTATATTTTATATCTATTATATATTTTAAAATCAAAAATTTTTTTCGGGATATTACAAGTTGCATCCAAAACAATAACTTTTTCAACTAACCATAAAAGTTCAGATTCTGTGCAAGTCAAGAAGAGTTTTGTTATCACCAATATAGGGGGAGATTATTGAATCAAGCCCTATGAAATTGATGATAAGCAAAACAGCTCTCAAGGATTCACTATGACAACAGAGCTTATCACCCAAAAAGGACAGGAGGGTTGAAATCAGTAACTCAACAGAGTACAGATTCAGTTATCAGTAGAGTGCAGTTGAACTAGTTTGAGACTTCAAGTCAGAAGGATAAATTAAGACAGCAAAGTGAGTTTGAAAGTTCACAGAATGAATCATGTCCGGTGATCAAATTACAAGGTTCTATACTGGAGGCTATTTGTTCATCTGTTGTGCGAGACAGCAGAGTGACATAGCAGAGCTCAGTACAGGATAAAAAAATTACATCACAGTGACAGTTTTACACAAGTTGGATTGATCTCACGTCGTTTTCAGGGGCATTGAAAGTTGGCTTTGGACACTTCTTGATGGAAATGGATAGCTAAGATTATTTCGGAGTAAAAAGGGAGAATGACTACTGAAAAAGCCTTGTCTATAAAAGGAGGATGGCAACAGAGTTTCAGTGGTTGATTCTGATTGAGAAAATATACGAGTGTTGGCTGTACTGTGATAAAAAAGAAATCAAGATAGCTGAACAAGTTCTGCATCAAAACGTTCTCAAAGGCTCACAAACACTAGAAGAAGGTGTCTTGACTGGAGGCTAACTAATTTGGTGTAGAAATCAAGAGAACTCTTGGGAATCACTTCAAGGAAGTTGCCCATTGAGTAGACTGGATCACTTGTGTACTCTGTAAGACGGTTAAGGATCGATCAAAAATCACAAACATCGTGCAATACCTCTTGATTGGTTACACTGACCTTTAAGGGAAGAATGGACGTATGATTTAGAGTTTAATTGGACTCTACTATTAGCACCACTATAAATCCTATCTGCCTATACTTTTCTTGCATGCTCATTGATATTACTTGCTTTGACATAGAAAATTAAAATAGAATTATAAGAATCATTGTCATACAGGAAGGAAAGACAATCAACAACTCTGAGGACACTTATCACTCTATTGAGTCAGCAGAGCATCTCTACTGTCTACAGCAGAGTAAAAAGTTAGACTCGTTAGATCTAAACGAATTCGATTAGCCTATTCAATCCCCTTCCCCCCTTCAAGGCTCATTTCAACTCTCTAAGCTTAACACGATTGTTCAAGAATTCATCCCCAGATTACCATAGTGGTGACATGTCTACGCATTCATCCGTCGGCTCCTGGCACGAGACTGACATACACACCGAGGTCTCTGTTCGACCAATAGTGGGCATTGGAGATTGTAAGTGTTTCAATTCTAGTTTCATTTCAATTTTGACGCTATTAACACGAATAAAGACTCAATGTAACCGACAAATTTTATTTTATTTTTTTGTAGATGAGAAGCCAACTTGAGGTATTGGTGACAATCAAAGACGTCAGAGTTCTTTTGTCGGATCACATTTTGGCGTTGATGCCGAAATGTAACTCAGAGTACACCGATTTCATGGAGACTTACTTGGAATGGAAACAAAAGGATCGGGAGGAGTAGCGAAGAGATGATCGAGAGGAGAGGCGATGAGAGGATCGAGAAGAGGAGGAGCCGACTTATCCAACGTTCCTGGAGAGGCAATTGACGGCCGAGATCCCTATGATCGAGGCTCTGTTATATGGAGCCAATTGAGGATATGGTGACGAGGCATTTCATGTCGAGTCGGTTCCTCAACCGCTTCCTCAACCTTGTGGTTCGTAGGTGTATGCCAAGAAGCCGTTTGACAAAAAAAAAAAAAAAAAAAAAAAGAAGAAGGTGACGGGGCTTTTTGACATTTGGTTTAAAAATGGTTGACCAAATGTATGTAAATTTTATCTAGGAGGAGCAATATGGATGGTATGACCTCACCTATGAGGTTTTCCAACCACTCTCTCCAAAGCAATGGTTGTTTAACACGGTCATCGATGCATGTGCACACCTCTTTCTCCATCGGGAATCAACTAGGGATCCTGACAAATATTATCTCCCCGTGTATTTTTACTCATCCATCAAACCAATGGGCCAAGAATAGTTATGAAGGACAACAAGAACGAGCTCCTTAAGGTTGAGACAGCGGGTCCTTGGCTTTTCATGGATTATAAACGCCAAGGACCCATCACGGACAAGAAGGTCATCTTTATGCCCACGCGTGTATAGGGCAACCATTATGTGTTGTTTATATTTTACGTGGAGCATTGGAAAGTCGTCCTTATGGATCCTCTTAATAAGGACATACCCTACATGTCTCTCTCCAGTCTATACGCCAACGAGGTGGCATTTTACGTAACAGACTCATACCTATGAATTTAGTATATTTCGTTTCAACATATATTTTTTACTAACTCCTTATGTTTTGTAGACTATGTATTTTCCTCATGTGCTTCAATCATTTGCGAGAATAAAGCGCTTCCCAAATAGACCGACGAAGTTCTATTCATTCAACCAAAGGCTCCAACAGCTGAACAATTACTATTTACCTCTCGACATGGAAAAACGGACGGCCGAAGATGCTCTTGTTATTCGTTACAGGATATCTTTAGAGTTGTTAAAACGCAAAGTTAGACCTTAGATGAATGTTTATAGAGCTTGTAATTTTATTTTTAAACATTGATGTGCTTCATACTTTATTTTTTTGATGAAATTCATCGTGACATGACTAATTTCCTATGTTGATCTCATGTTGGATGGAGATCTTTTGGGTTGTTGATGGAGCATGGTGTATTTGGGATATATGCTGGTGGAGTTTGATGTGTTTTGGGATAGTTTTCGATGACGAGAATCCATATTTTTGATTACCTGAAGAGAAGCAGCAAAACAACTTGAACTATTTTTTTTTTTTTTTTTTGTTCTCTGTTTCGTTAGTCTATTTCTTAAGCCAGCATCTTATTCTTAGTGCAAAAATTCCGAACTTTTAAAAGCCGGACAATACAGAGAGTCGCCTTATTCCTCATACATAACGTCGTATGTTTTTTTTTTAGATGGATAATATAGAGAGTGCTTCAAACCACCTCGAAGGATGGACTCAGGACCAAGTGATGAGTTCCTTTGGTTTTTTTTTAAAATAAAAATAAAATAAAATTGGACTGTCCATTTCTTTGAAATTCGGATGTCATTTTTTTAAATCATTTCATTTTTTTCTTTTATTGCATCCGTTCACTTTAAGGTCGGACTTTATAAATTCCAAAAAAATGAAAATGTCAAAAGTAATAGAGGGCTTAATAATAATTTTTTATCCGGCTAATTAAAAAACAGACCAAAGATTAAAAAAGAGCTGGACGTGGCATGCTTTTTTAAAATCACAGCCGTCCATCTGCCACGTGGATTGATGTGAACGGCTTGTGCAGTGTTGGTTGTTTATGTTGAGGATCGAGACCTTTTCTTATGACAACGAGTATGAGATTCAAGCACCTCAATCAAGCTACAATAGGAAAAACGCAAATATAATCGTGAGAAACCCGCAATCTGAAAAAACTCACCACAAGAATGTCCACTATCTCACGATAGACTTTACAAGACTCTTGCACCCTCATAAAGATCGCCTTTGTGTTTACACTTTGTGTTTCCCACTCTTTTCTATATCTAACTTACATTATCAAGTCATAGTTGGAACAATCTTCCAACTCATTCTTATATAGAAAATATGGAACACAAAGTCTGGTGTGGACACCCTCACATATTAAATGCATTCAATTCATGAATCTAATCCTATAAACTATTCATGCATCCAACTATCCAATGTATCTTAACATGGAAATGCATGAACCATATGTGAACATGACCCCTTAGGTATGAACATGCCTCCTCATGTGTGAACAATCCATCACACATGACAATCAACACCTAATATGTTCACATAAACTTAATACATCATAGGAGTCCAAGATTCATGAATAAAATCAAGCTTGTCCAAGATGTGATTTGAAGACACCTATCTAAATAATCTCCACCTTGACATCAAATCCATCATAACTCCAACTTAATTCAAGCTCCACCTAAACTTGAATCTCTTCCGCACCCCCTTTACTAGTAGGAGCGCACCACCACTGCTGTATTAGTGAGAGGTGCAAGGTTTTCAGAAACTCACCAGTTTCCGCCTTCATCTCAAACTTGTCTCGCTAACATCCGAATCGACCAGCCATCTTTGTTTATCTTCTGCCTTTGTAATCAATGCACAAAGAACATCATCCTTTTCAAAGGCTAGCTCTGCAACTCCAACGGACACCAAATCCTTCTTCTTTGCAAGGGGACAATGAACTTTTATGTGCCCTTTCTCATGGCACCTATAACACTCTACCTTGGACATGACCTTTCTCCCTTTACTCTTTGACCTTGGAGTATCTCCACCTTGGACCGGCTTCCCACGACCTCGTTCATGCACTAGTAGACCTACATCAGAGTTATCCGCACTCCTTGGATTGAGCTTGCAAGCATCCAATACCGTCGCCATCACATCATCTACTTTTAGGGTCTCCTTCCCTAGAAGTAGAGTAGTCTTCACAGTAGCCATGGAATCTGATAGTGACTTGAGAAGAATCAAGGCTAGCTCCTCCTCCTTTATATTTTCTTCCAACCTTGCTAGTGAGGTCACTAACCGATTGAACTTTGCCAGGTGATCATTAATATTGACATGATCCTCCATCTTCAAATTGTATAAGTCAATCTTCAAGTAAAGCCTGCTTGAAAGTGACTTAGACAAATAGATCTTCTCAAGTTTCTCCCAAATAGCCTTGGGAGAGGTCTCCTTGAGCACTCGATACTTCACCATACGAGCAAGACTTAGGCAAATGGTGGACGTCGCCTTCTCCTTGAGTTCCTCCAATCTTCTTCTTTCATCCCCTCTGGCTTCTCCTCCTTTAAGGCCTTAACCAAGCTATGTCATATGAGAATATCCTTGATGGTGCTTTGCCAAAGACTGAAGTTAGTCTTTCCATCGAATCTCTCATACTCAAAATTCATAGGAACCGCATTGATAGGTCACTGTTAATCTTGCTCTGATACCACTTGTTGAGGATCGAAACCTTTTCAAGGCTTTTTCTCATGACAACAAGTATAAGATTCAAGCACCTCAATCAAGTTACAATAGTAAAAACACAGATGTAATCGTGAGAAACCCGCAATCCGGGAAAACTCACCACAAGAATCTCCACTATGTCATGATAGATTTTACAAGACTCTTGCACCCTTACAAAGACCCCCATTGTGTTTACACTTTGTGTTTCTCACCCTTTCCTATATCTAACTTACATTATCGAGTCATAGTTAGAACAATCTTTCAACTCATGCTTATATAGAAAATATGGAACACAAAGTCTAGTGTGGACACCCCCACGCATTAAATGCACTCAATTCATGAATCTAATCCCATAAACTATTCATGCATCCAAGTATCCAATGTATCTTAACATGAAAATGCATGAACCATGTGTGAACTGACCCCTTAGGTGTGAACATGCCTCCTCATTTGTGAACAAGCCATCACACATGACAATCAACACATAATATGTTCACATAAACTTAATATGTTCCCAGGAGTCCAAGATTCATGAATAGAATCAAGCTTGTCCAAGATGAGATGAGATTCGATGACACCTATCTCAACAGTTTATTCCCAAGTAACTAGCGTTGGCCATTATCACTCTCTTATATATGCTATTGAGTACATATGTTTTGATGATGACATTAATTGAACAAATTGATCTTGAATATAGGTTGTTAGAAAAACACAGGAAGACCCTGATTTTTCTCGTTAGTATCATAATTGAGATAGGTGTATGCAAGGCTCAGGCCTTTCCAGTTTTCATAAATATATCATAAACATGGAAAGTCCTTGTTTTAGTGATTATACTAAGTTTGTTAAGTCCTTATTGATTAGTCTGAATATCTTATTTATGGACTAATAATATATTGAGCAAAATTCGAATATTTTGCTATAAAACTATTTTGGATTGTTTATTAGATATGAAAAATTTTGGAGGCCTAAGCATAGAAAGAAGATTTGTTTCCTGTCCAAACAAAGATGGAGCTCCAAGTTTGCTGATTCCTGGAGTTCTATAAAAGGAGAGATCATCATCAGGAACCAAGGGAGAACGATTTACTACACAACCTTGTTATCATATTGCAATCGAAGAAAAAGATCCAAATAGTCATCCATTGAAGTTCGATCGAGCTCCACAAACATCCTCCAGCCAAAGACGACGATTCGTTGATGTTTTGGAGCAGACACACAATATATACGCAAAGCTGCTGCTACTGATTGACTGGAGAGTTGATCAAGGAGACTTTCTTGGTTCAAGGTAACCGAATCAGAGGAAGACCCAGGCCTTGTTGAAGACAAGGGTGCCAATTATAAGATGTGCAATCCAGGAGACTAAGGACTAGAGAAGTACGAGGTGTTGCTATATGGGATTGAAGTTGAGGATACAAGAGTTCTATCAGGGAGGATAGGAACTAGAGGTATTAAGCCTTAATCTGGGATAGAACAGAGTGTATTTAGGATGACGTCTGGGGATTAGTACGAATTATAATTGGAGTTGACTGTGTTACTAGGGTGTTGGTGATACAAAAATTCTCTGACATTGATCTAGAGGCTTGGTGATGGTGAGGGAGAACGGTATGTACTAATGAAGAAGATCATTGCGCAAAGTTCTCAAAAATCCCACTGGGAACTGGATATAAATCTTTTGTTCCATAGTTTTGGGCAAGAGACGAATTAATATAAACACTGTGTCCACTCTATCTTTACTGCTTTCATACTTGATCACTCAACAAAAGAGCATACAAAATAGTAGGTGACTTACAAACAAGCAACAGGTTAAGAAAGATTTAGGCCTTCTTAAAGACCTGGGCCTTCTTCAAAAAGAAATGAAAAAGAGTTCGAAAATCTTTTGATAC
>JAOVYX010017973.1:0-21079 GCA_035668315.1 Drosera spatulata | reverse complement strand
GGGGCACTGTCTCTGATTTCGGTCTCTGCCAATATTTACTCGCCAGTGGGTCCTCGCTCCATTTTCGCGATCGGGCCGTATGCCCACGAAACCCAGTTAGTATCTCCGCCAGTTTTCTCGTCTTTCAACACAGAGCCATCTACTGCTCCTTTCACTCCTCCACCAGAGTCTCTCCACTTGACGACACCATCCTCCCCTGAGGTACCATTTGCTCAGCTTCTTGATCGCCATCACAGCACCGAAGATCTTAGCCTGAGGATCCCATCATCGCGCTATGAGTTCCTATCTTATCAACTTCACCCTGGAAGTCCTGTGGGTCAACTCATCTCTCCGGGCTCAGCGATTTCCAGGTCGGGTGCATCAACTCCATTTCCTGACTCCGAGCTTTATGCCTGTGGACCCTACTTTCCTGGCCTTCAACTCAGAGTTCACCCCATGCATCGACTACCATCTGAGCGGGGATTACAAGGATCCGGTTCCTTGACCCCTGATGCCGTCTGGCCAATTTCTTGTGACAGCTTGGTTTTGGAACGTCAGGACTTGACAGTTTCACCGCTTCCAGAGTTCCCTAACAGAAGCCAAAAAAGTGAACTCGAAATTGACCATCGTGTCTCTTTTGAGTTGACTGCTGAAGAAGTTAGAAGCGTCGCACAGGAGCTCATAGCATCAACTAAAGCCCTGCAACGTATGGCAACGACCACAAATGGAGATGAGAATTCTCGTGACCTAGTTGCTCAGTCTAGTGTAGTTGAAGCAGGAGATGATGCAGCCAAAGTAGAGGATGGACACCGGTGTCAAAACCAGCGATCTACGAGCCTCGGGTCACAGAAGGAGTTCAATTTTGACAACTCTAATGAGGAGCGTTTGCAAGATTCCACTGTTGGCTCTTACTGGTGGGCTAATGAAAAAGTTGTTGCGAAGGAAGGTGAATCCTCCGAGGATTGGTCCTTCTTCCCTACTAACCAACCTGATGTCGGCTGATGTTCCCGTATTCTCATGTTCATCTTTTGGACCCTAGGATACATTACAGGTCACATCCTCTCCCGCGATCGCATGCTTGCTTTATTTTGAGGCAAGTTTTTCGGTCTAACACATGAGGAACGCGAACTCTAGTTGAGATTATCATAGGAAGGCTTATCATTCTGCTGAAAACTAGCTAGTCGCTAACTACGAAGATCGGCCCTTCTTGAAATGTATATGCATAATGGCTTGTTAGTGTAGACATCAGATTCCATGCGTTATCATAGTTGTTTGCCTTTAGAACATATTTAGATATAGTCTCCGATATTGGGTTTTTAGATTACGTAGCCTGTTATGGAGCCTTGAGTCATTTACGGTATGTTAATTTAGTATCCGCCATCACTGAACCAATTCTCCCAAGTGAGTTGGAAAGGGTCACCATGGGTTAGCATACTCGATTTGGGTTCTTAGGTTTAGCTTGCAGAAATCATGTAAAGTTAATTACTGTCCATCATAATTGTAGTTCCCTGATAATTTGTCCGGAACTATCGTAAAATTGTAAAGCTTTTATGTGCAAGTGCATATACAGAATTTTCATTTATGAGATGTCGACCATGTTTTATTAGTTGTTAGTGTAAAAGAAAAAAAAAATGTATCCATATAATCCAGTCAAGTATAAAATGTTGGAAGGACATTGTTATAAGGCATAATAATATACATAATTTCACTCTTATTTTTATTTAAAAAGATTGTTTTCTTATATCATCTGATGTTGAACTACTATTTAGCCAACTTATTGGTGGTATATTTTCAAGTGTTCACGGATCCCTTTGCGTTTAATCGCATTTGCTTCCTGATACGGTAGGTATATATGCATAACGTCCCGTTGGTGTTTTCTCCTGCGTGTATTCTCTCCTCGGCTAAAGAAAAGTTGTTTTAAGTCGAAGATGGATGTTCCTACAACGGCTGCAGCTGCGAAACCACATTCAATGGAGTTGATCTCATTTGTTTTGAGACATTTGTTGCACTGTTTTTTATCAAGTTTGTGACGGTGTTGCTCGCCAATGGCCATAGACAATACCCATGGCATTTGGTTCAATTGGCATGAAAAATAAAATAAGGGGACAACTAGTTTGAAGGTAAAAAAATAATACCTTCAAGACATTATATCCATCTAATTTTTTTTTTCTCACAACATACATGACATTACATTGGATAATAAAAATTGATCTTGAAAATATCAATTTCCTAAAATAAAACAAAATAAATCTACAGCTATTCTAGTCGATTTCTTCTTTGCCAGATCATCTCAATCTGGGCTTAAGTATACAATGGACACTGTTTGTGGTCCGCAGATTGAGATTGGATTATGGCAATAAAGAGGCCCATAAATTCGCAAAAAATACTAAGCATATTAAGAACAAAATCTGCGAGTGAGTGACATTCAACTCGCTCCATAAAGGACGCATATGAAATGAATTGATCCCTTCAGATGTCGCTTACAAGAATGCAGCGTAGTTCCTGAGGTCTATCCTTATACTCGAAGCTCAAAATCATCAACGATATAATTTTCACCAACAAAGAAGCACGTAGAATGTGATCATTCGTTCATTGCTTCCATCTCATCTCATCTGGGCTTCTTGTCGAACAGTAGAGGCATTCTCAGACTCGCCTTGGCTTATCATGGCTTTTGCTTTATTCACCTCAGCAGCTGCTTCCTGTTCCACTTTTTCATATAAAGCTTGTTTATACATGGCGCCCATCATCTGCATCCTCGACTTATCTTGCTCTAGCTGCATGTCCACAACCGTCTGAGCCTCCTTGTCAATTGGTTCAAAGTACTTATTAATTGCTGTTTCCTGCACATTGATAGTGCATTACCCATCAGATATCAAACTACAAAAGACGCATCCAACTTGACTATGTGAAGAGGGAATAAATAAAAAAAACAGTTTCATGCCAGACCATGTTTGCTAGAAGTGAAGGGGGAAAAACTGAAAGATGAATCAATAGCAAAGGATACCAAGCAAAAGATGCCGAGTTTGCTTCAATCAAGTGCAACGTTACAGGTGCATGTGATGTGCCATATTTTCACAAGGAGTTAAATAAGGTTCAAACCTAGGCCAGTGTCGAGGTTATATTTGGGTCTTGTTGCCCAGCAAGGCTTATTTGAACGCTATCATTTGGATTAAAGATAATGCACAAAACAAAGGAGAATGACATTGTGTTATCTACAATTTCGAATAATCTAATGAGATCGATGCTTGATTAGTTTCTGTTGCAAGTATCTCAAATAATATCAAATTGAAGATAGCATTCGCAATTCGATACTTAGGGATAGCTGTGACAGTACAATTCTTGAAGCGTACAATGTGGTAAAGGATAGCCATCTGAGAGGGCAAAGGACTATATGGAAATAGACGGGCGACAAGACAATGTATTGATGGAACCAAACCATCAAGCATTCCCAAAATAAATAAATGAATGAATGAATAAATAAGTTATAAATAATAGTAAATAAAATTTTGGGAGTTAGCAACAGGAATTACCAGCAAGCTGAATACTAATACTGTTGATATATGTACTCGACCAAACTAGAGCAAGGACTCGTGTAGGAGCATGAAAGGAAACATTTTTACGTAGCGGGTCTCGAACTTACTGTTTCTTCGAGGCTCTTATTTAGATTTTGCATCTCCTCAACCATACGACGGACCTCTGACAGTATTAGCTGTTCAGGGATCTTCCTCAAAGCCTCTCTCTTCTGCTGTGCCTGCAGAAGATGCAGCAAAGCAAAGCTGGTTCAATGTATGCTATGACATTCGACCCAATACTAAATTGCTAAGCATACAAAAATGTGCGGATAAAAGACGAATGCAGACATGAAAACAAAGTACCTTGCAAGACATTAAAAACAAAGTCGATAGAGAAGAACCAACCCATTATAATCTCCTTTACCAGGTGCCGCCATAAACATGGGACACCTGAAAATCCTTGGTATGATTTCCCAGCACAAACTTGTCTAGGTTCTATATTGGATTCAACACCAAATCCTTATGTCAGAAGAGTGATACATTATCTATACTCTTCAGATAGAATGTCAAATTGTTTTCCATGAACTAGTCATAGTAAGCAGAGGAAGGACATTCCCAAAACCCAAAACCTCCAGTCATGTTGTGTCCGTGTGTCTGTACAGGAGCGAGTTCTGAAATATAGTTTTGAATTATCTCATGCTTTTATCAATGTTATATAATATCATCTATAATGAGAATTTGTGACGCATTTGACTTGTCAGCGTTACCCAGTTGATTTTCAGGAAATAGCCACTTCAAGAGAATAAATATTTGTTGGAGGAACTTATTATGCTGATCTTTGTCTGCTTATTTTCTAGTGTTTAGTCATTTCGCTTTGTCGTTTCATATAGTCCACGAAGCAGTCTTATATCAGAGACCCTGGTGTGGATGCCAGCCCTTGAATATAGAAAAATAAGATCTTATACAGCAGACAGGAACTTCTCAGCTGTAAGGCCAAATACACAAGTTACCGCTCAGTGGATCTGCACCTTAAATCTATACTGACTCATACTTCAGCTGATTTCTCCAACTATAACAGCATACTCTCAAAACCCCCTTTTTGATATTGCTGTATACCGTCCATCAAAGCCATTTTTAGTCAACCAATCGAGTCTAAACCCATAATTTCTTCTCGACACAAAATGAGGAAATCAGAAACAAATTCGAAGTAAACCCATCACCAGCAACGTGTTGATCCGATAACAGTAAACTGGAACTAATGTATAGCACATACATATTTGCATCCTAAACAGATCATATCATACCGACCCAAATGATATCATGCCCCAACGTGTCCACCGCACATTGGTCATTTTCTTAGTTTGATGAATTCCTAATAACATCCAGTTAACGTTATTAGTAATGGTCTTGTAGTCAAGCTCCCTTCTGCCTTAGCACTCGAGGACCAAATTCGATCGATGACTGATTCATTTTCTTGAGAAGCAAGTTCGAAATTTTTTCTTGGTAGGAGATGTATTTCTATTACTATGAAATTCATAATGAAGTCATTTTCTAGCTAAAGAGATGACATCCCTGCGCCTGACTAAGCTAAGATGAGAGACTTGTTTAGGATGACAATTCTCGAAGCTTTCCATAGAGAATCCAGAAAAAAGAAAAGCGCGTTAAGTTAAAAAGTCAAATAATACTTAGTTAGTAGCGTCATTTTTTTTTGAAAGAAAGCCAATCCAGACATGAGTTTAGAGCATAGGAAGTAGTGCATTCCGAAACAAGCGAAGTTTCTTGTTACTTATGATTCTAGCATAAAAACCATCCATATAACAAATAACATCTGCTTATTACGCACCAAAAACTAGAAAGCAGTCAGTTTAAACTTAGCTGTTGATATTCATAGGAGAAAAGGGGTTGATTATGATGTAGCTAAATCAAAACATCACAGCGATGAAGAAGAGTGGGGACAGGACACGGACCGATTGAATTCGTTGCTGGAGCTGCAATCTGAGAGATCGGATTCGGCGCTCCTCGTACCCCGAAAGAACCCTAACGTAGAACATCGCTTTCCTACCGAATTCCAGCAGCTTCTTCATTTCCTGATTTCCTTCACCCAACCCTCAATCGATCGGGTTCTAGCTTCGATTCTACAGTCGAATTGCAAATTAGTGGGTAGCGGAAATTGAAGGCGAGTGCTCGGTCCCCAATGCGAGTTTGATTTTGTATTAGGGTTTGTTCGAGGCTGAATTGGGGAGGATTGTGGAGATGATGACTGCTTGGGAAAAGGAAGAAGAAGTGAGCGGAGTTGGTCTTGTTTCTTGATAGTGCTGCTCATACGATATCAGAATCGCAGTGGTTGCATAATACACACATCAGAGAATTCAGACTCCGAGGATGCTTTTGAGTTGAAAGAAAAAGAAAAGACAAAAATAATTTAAGAATAAAATGTAACTAATCATATAATGAAAATCATACAATGAATAAAATGCTTGTGCGTACACCGATACCGTCCAGCACGCCACCATGATAAAAGCAAACAATGAAACTATTACGCATGCACATAATCAATAATTCAAGAATAAAATGTAATTATAAGTAATATTTTCTCCGTCCCATATAATATATAACATATACGTATTTTATATTATTATATATGTATAAATATAAATCTTATTTTCATATTAAATCACGTTTGATCGTCTCGTTATATATATAAGGTTGAAATACACAACTTATAAAATCATTAATGTTTCATGATAAATTATAAAAAAATTATATTTGATTGTTGTTGCACGCAAGTCAAATTTTACATCGACACGCGTGCAAAGTCAAAACATTGCAAATTTTTCGAGACGGAGGGAGTACTATATCTAATAAAAAAGCAACAAGATTACACGTCGATTTAATAAGAAACATAAAAAAAGACGATGTTGTAGAGGTTGAAAATATATAATGATAAAGACTTATTGTGAGAAATTGTATCTTGAAGAGTAATTTACCGAGTGTGTTAAAAATATCTTTTATATTCGAAGAGGGAGGGACAACGTACCCTTAAAGAGGGAAACATTTTCTACTACTCTAAATCAATAAGCATTCATCATCTTTTTCAGGCGTTCATCTTCGACATTATCCCAACAAATTTAAAGCTATATTTGTCAACGAGGAAGAGACAAATCAAAACATTGAAGTAATGGGTTAAATTTTTATCGGTTATTTGACAATAATTATCTGAACTAGTATAAATTCTTATATCCTTTACTGTTTTATATTTGATTCTTAGAACTTTTAGGAAACACATTGGACACAAAGAGATTAATCCAAAGGATTTGAATCTCGACTTATTTGCATACTAACCAAAACCAAACTACATACTACTTAACAAAGAAATTTTTATATAACCTATTCACCCTATCTCTAGGCTATATTGTAATACTCTGATAATTACCATTGGTATCATTCCTAAACTTTACAGTTATTTGAAAAAAAAAAGGTTTGTTTTCTTTTTGTTTTTATGTATAAAGAAGTTGCTAATAATCTATTTTGTTGAGAAAGAATGGCTCCTCCAAAACTTGCTAAATGTCCTAATAGTGTAAAACCACCAACATGTTTTTTCGACAAGTTCAATCACTAAAAGCTGAGGATAGTTGCACATTTGAACTCCATTGATGAGAGGATGTATGATATAATAACAGATGACCCCTTCATTCCAAAAATAAAGGATCCAATTGATGCAATTAAAGAAATTGATAACAAAAAGCTCAGTGGATAAAGGATGAATGAGATTCAGTGCTGGTGAAAAGAAAAGTAAGGAATCAAATTTTCAAGACTCTTAATGATGACATGTTTGAGATAATGATTCATATCACCACTGCAAAGAAAGCATGTGATGCTCTACTGTTGAGAAACGAAGGAACAAATGAGATAAGGAAAAACAAGAAGGATGTCCTAATACAACAGTACAACTGGGTGATCATGAAGCATGATGAGAACCTTACAATGAAAGGTTGAATATCTTTACAAGATACAAAATAGACATAAAAACACAAGTGGATCATGCTAATTTCTGATACCAGAACTCATTAAGTGAACAAGTGTACTATTTGATGAAATATAAATTGTGCTATTGTTCATACCTGTACATTGTTCTTCTTATGTATACGTTGTTGTTTCGAATTAGTACATTTATTAAACGTTGGATTTTTGATTGATTACTTACATCTTTCGTTGGTTATCTACCGTAATTGGTCTCTAAGGTGGTTTTTTTTTTTTTTTTTTTTTTTGTGTGTGCGCAAAATGAAGACGACGTTAAAACTATATTTTCGATCGAATCTGAAAACAACAATGCACACGATAAGCAAACTAGTCATCAAGGAAAAATATCAAGAAAGAACACAAGGTCTATTTAAAACATCAAGGAAGAACACTAGATGCAAGAAGTTGTACTCCATTTAAAAATCTAGTGTGCTTATATATATGAATGATCGGTTCACTTATAATATCTTTACAAGTCTTGTATAGACAGTTTTACTTCACTTGTAGCTACATTGTACATTTCTATCATTCTATGGTTGGCGAGTGCGCCAAACAAGAATTTTTATCTTCGTAAGACTTGTACTCCATTAATAGACAGTACTACTTCACTTGTAGCTACATTATACATTTTAATCATTCCCTTATGTGCACTAATGCATTGAAAGAGAAATGATGCACAATAGAGCATAATGGCTAATTGAGCTCACAAATGAAAAATGGAAGTTTTCATGATGATTCATACAAACAAAGTAGGCAGAATTTTTATTTTTATTTTTGATTTTGATTTTTTTGTTTTTTTTTTTTTCTGTTTTTGTTTTTGTTTTTTTGCAGTATTGTGTGTTTCCTACTAGGGATAAATAGGATTGATCTCAAATCTTGTCAATTTTTGTTAACTTTTTTTAAAAATAGACTTTTGGGGAACAAATGAGATGATGCATCTATGAGGTAAAAAAACACAAAAAGTACATCTTTGGAAAATTTATACATGTAAGATTAGTTTTCGTGTATGAAATTACCCTGATGCCCATATCAACGTTCCATGTATAGGACTAGAGAGTCGCGTGGGACAAGAGTCCCTAAGAAATTGATGAGTAATATTAACTAATCTAAGATGTCTTAGGTTGTTGAGGATTAATTAGAGATTTGATCTAGATTTAGATTTTTTTTATATGAATAGAATACATTTTATGATAACATTTTTAGGATAAATCATTTAGTTAGATATCTTCAATATACAATTCTCTACAAATAGTGAAGGTTATAGACAGATTAAGAACGACTTTTCTCTAGGATTTGACCGAAACACAATGTGAGATAGAGAAAGTCAATCGTCGTATTCGTGTGATTCGATTAGTGGATTGTTTCTTATGAGGGGTTTTCTCCCGATGAATGGGTTTTCTCCATGTTAAATCTTGTGTGTTTGTTGTTTTATTTCTTGTTCGTATTGATCGTTGCTTGATTGTAGTATTCCGATCTATCGGATTCTCGGGTTAAACTTGGATCGAATTCATAACAAGTGATATCAGAGCTTTAGATTGCGTCACGCAGAGGAAAGTTCAAATCTTTGAAGGAAAAGATTGGATCTTTATGATAAAGGTTAGAACTTTGATAAAGATTGAATCTTTCAGAGTTGGTCTGTTACGCAGACGAAAAAATAGTGAATACGATGAAGTTCGAGATCAAGCTGTTTGATGTGAAGACGAGCTTCAACATTTGGCAGAGTACGAATAAGGATATCTTAGTTCAGTAGGGATTATCAAAGGCACTTAAAGACAAAAAGCCCGTTGACATGAAAAAAGAAGATTGGGAGGAGATGAAAGAAAAGACGACAGCTATCATTCGCTCGAGTCTCGTGCCAAAGGTGAAATAACAAGTTTTGACGGAGACTTCTCCCAAGATGTTATGAAAGAAACTGAAGTCGATCTATATGTCCAAATCATTGTCAAACAAGCTCTTCTTGAAGATAGACCTGTTTGATTTGAAGATAAAGGAAGAAGCAGATTTGAACGATCACATAGAAGAGTTCAACAGATTGGTGACTCAGTTAATCAGTTTAGAAGTGACGGTAGATCCACAATATCAAGCCTTGATCTTATTGAAGTCGCTTTCTAATTCCTATACGGCGCTCAAGACAACCTTACTTGTCGGAAGAGACAATTTGAAGGTTGAGGATGTGATTTCTGCGGTGCTTAATGGGAAAAAGTTGAACCCCATTTCAGTCAACGAAGGAAAAGGCTTAGTAGCGAGATCCAAGTCTAAGACGATGACGAAAAACAAGACTCAGGGATGGAGTGCTACAAGTGCCATAAGATGAGACACTACGCGATGGAGTGTCCGAAAAACAAGAATAAAAGAAGAAAGTCAAGTTCTGCGAATATGACAGAAAGAAACCACGATAGCGAAGATGGAGAACTCTATATGATCTCAGAGTCATCGGATCTCCAGAAACATTCTACGATAGGAAAAGATATCGATTCTGATTGGTTTGTTAATTCAAGATGTTCTTTTCATATATGTGAAATATGAATCTGTTTCACAAGTTTGTATCCAATATTGGAGGTGCCATACAGATGGGTAATGATGAAACCTGCAAGATCCTTGGAATAGATACAGTCAAGATCAAAATATTTGATGGGTCTGTTCGTACTTTGGAAGGTGTCAGATTTGTTCCTAATATGAGAAAAAATATAATCTCAATTGGTGTATTAGATTACAAGTGTTGCAGGATATCCGTGAAGAGTGGAGTGATGACGATATATAGAGACGCCATGGTCGTGTTGAAGGCCCAGAAGGTTGACAATCAGTTTAGATTGATTAGGAACACGATTGTGGAGACAAAGCTTCGAGGAAAGTCGTATAAGAATCGAGACGGAAACCTACGTAGGAGTGCCAAGCTGCCGAGAGATGGATCAAATGACACAGTCTCAGGGGGTTTGCATACAAGTTTCAGTCAGTCATCGAGGGACTATCGGATTTGGTGGAGTTAACGTTACAGAGTCTAGGTTACGCGTGAGGCGTAGAGCACGAAAGGTGTAGACTACGAAGGGCTCGGGTAGCACAAGAGGTGCAGGTGCCAAAGATCAGCAGATGACACAAAGGACTGAGGATGATATAGCATTATCGGAGATGACTGATCGGTACAGGTAGGTGCCGAAGGCGGAAGCAAAGATGATGAGCCTCATCTTTGAGATCTCAAATTCCCAATAATGAAGAGTATGATGGAGCGTCCCTACCACAAGAAACGGGATGCAAGGTCGTGTCCAGATGAGGTATGAGGATGACTACTCAATATAAGTGACTTGTGTGTTTCTGGATCTCGAACCAAAATGAAGATTGTTGATGATTGGTTCGAGATTTGATCTAGCTTTAGATATTTTTTTTATATGAGTAGAATATATTTTGTGATAAAAATTTTTAGGATAAATCTTTTAGTTACACATCTTCCGTATACAATTCTTCATAAATAGTGAAGATCATAAAGAGATTAAAAACGATTTTTCTTTAAGATTTGAGCGAAATATACGATGAGATTAAATGAGTTGAGAGAGACGATCATTGTAATCGTATGATTCGATTACTGGATCGGGTTTTTCCCACATTAAATCTTACGTATTGTTGCTTTATTTCTTATTCATATTGATCATTATTTGATTGTGATATTCGGATCTGTTGGATTCTCGGATTGAATTTGGATCAAATTCATAACATAGGCAGTGGAGGCCCAAACAAAGGATCACACATTATGCAGAACCACTAGGTTTAATGCAGTATTTGAATTGGACGGACTCACGCATGCCCCTAAGAGAAAGAGCGCATACCACATACAAATCAAAATCAAGGGAGTTGGATCCTAGTGGACAACACTAACACAATCTGTTCTCCTATCACAATCACACATAATCCCATCATAACATAAAAACATCAAGGAAAAGAAAAAAACTAAAAAAAGTGTCAACTTTTTCATCATCTGGATGCCCTTGTTTTTTGTTTTTTTGTTTTTTAATATTTTTTCGAAGGAAGACCTTTGATCAACCCATAGCCGACTCCTCAGAAGGACCATGTTAAACGAGGCACATTGACCTGACCAACACCCCACTTAGCAATGTGTCACCAAACAAGCTTCAAACTTTTAATCCACCTCACATTAGAGGATATTTGGTATTGGACCAGTTGTAATGTGGGATGGATAGACCTCTCATGTCCGTGCTCTTCCCAAACCAAGTACCACATACTTGTGCGTCACAACAGCACATACACCATGGCGGAGCAAAAACCAAGTTAAAAAATCATGCTTCTATCACAAACGAGAAATCTTCTTGTATCATTATAATTCATTTGTATTTCTTAATACCGCAATAGTTGAATCCAAGGTCATTACACGATTTTGTAATGGTACATAAACCACGACCACTTATATTCTATAAAACGACTTGCAACAGCCATCCCAGGAACCACAAATTGATACATTTGCCTGCTTCTAAGCTAGTTTCTCTAGTCATGACAGGAAGAAATGTTCACATATTCACTCGTCTCTCTAACTTCCCATCACAAAGCAAGAACACTTGACACTGAATCCGGTTTTCCGCGCTATGTGGGGAAATGTTCAAAAATTACAGTAGTCTATTTTCCAACAACTACCCAAGATCAAAGCATTGTTCATTCTGAACACATGAAATTAGTCCTAATCCCTCGACCTTGATTGCTTCTTCCCCAAATGGTCCGCCTATTGACCCAAATTCGGATTCATCGTCATCACTATCTATATTTCTAGGAGTCACACGATTTTGATAGCTTCTACGTTTGATTAGAAACACATTATAGTAATAACTCACCAGCTCTTTCCTTGTCTTCTTGGGAAAGTACGACTTGCCCAAGAAACTGAGCTCGGTCCTCATCACTTGTCTGAATCTGTTATCTTCCTTTGCTGACCATGACAGAGATATTTCCTCGCCCATCTGATCACATTTCCATCGGTAAAATGCCGAACCCAACTCGAGCTTCAGTTTCATTCTCTTCTCTGCTATGTGGAATCTAATACATCCCATGGAACCAGAAAGACGGCAACCACAGGTTATTGATGGAACTTTTCCAAGCGAATCTGTCGCAATACCATGATCATGGTTCTGCTCATCAGAAGGCCATATTTTGGTCCCTAACCACTTGGTATCAGAATCATGAATGGCACCTCTCCACGGAGGGATTTGTGCTTGATATTGCGGGCCAATGAGGACATGCTTTTCGACAGGAAGATTGTCACAAGATAGTGCATCTATTGGATCTCGGACACATGATGCAACCTTCACGGGCGCCTCATTCTCAATGGGACTAGACCTTTTTGTTTTGGTGAGTGGGCAGGTGCTAGAGCATGGCAATGTCGTTTCATTGGAAGGAGGAAGCCTTCTGCTGCTGCATCTGAGTCCTTCAATGGGACAATGAGCAGAAGTTACCGGATCCTCATACATGGAGGGATGCATCTTCAGCTTCTTCTGCGAATCAAACAGTTTGATACTTGACACCGAATGTCACAAAAATGCATTCATAGGCGTAGCATGGAATAAAATTAAGAAATTGAATGATGCCATTGGTTTTGGATTCACAAACTACAGGTCGTGGACAACAATAAAAAGCAAAGCAACAAGCCCCACGTATATCAAAAACAGAGAAACTGTTTACGACGTTCTCAGAAAATTTCGCACCCCTGACCACAACATTAGAAAGAAGAGTAGCTTTTCACTAAGCTAACCCTTTTTCACGGACATTGATAGTAACACATGATTAACAGACTGGAGGTAGAGTTTTCAAGTGAAGGTAAAAGATTTTCCATCGCTAACTTTTATTCAAGGTGAATTAGAAACTCTTGAGTTTCTCCTAAAGCTAAATTAGTTGCTTATCGTCTTCTTCATAGATCAATTATTGTCTTGGATGATTTGCTAAATACTCTGCCCTCGACATACACCATAGATCTATCGTGTTCA
The DNA here is from genome assembly GCA_035668315.1 of Drosera spatulata. Classification (NCBI taxonomy): domain Eukaryota; kingdom Viridiplantae; phylum Streptophyta; class Magnoliopsida; order Caryophyllales; family Droseraceae; genus Drosera; species Drosera spatulata. The sequence continues at coordinate 7,593 of JAOVYX010017973.1, read as the reverse complement.
ATGTAATATCAAAGGTTGAACTCCAATGTACACAACAATAGCCATCGCCCCCAAGTTAAGTTATAGGCTCTACCTCCTCCGTACTAGGACGAAATGTACATAGTTTTATCTATATAGTCAACGACAAAAACACTATTTTCCGACCTGGACTCAAATATACTAGTCAATAAAACTATATCTAGTCAATTTGACCCAAAGTTGCCACGCACAACTACGCTTTATTATTGAAGATATGTGTGACTAGCTTTATCCACATTGACTGTGGAGAAAAAGAAAGATGGGAAAAAGAAAGAGTAGAATATATATGTGAACTACCAATAACTTATCAGTTAACCTTTTGGGTTAAAAGTTAGGTCCACTTCACATGTGTATTTTATTCGGACCCAATTAGGGTTTGGATTCCTTCCTTGGACTCTGTCCTATATCCATAGGGTTGATATTAGAGCCTATGATTCGTTCGGCAGGACAGGTGCGCAAGTTAAGAATCCCTTGGTTGCGTTGCTGCCTTTGGAAAGTGGGTGGTAGGTTCATCAGGTGTGCAAGTGGTACAATCCAAGATGTGGATGGATAAAGGTCCATGGAGTAAGGCTCAAGAGGAAGTTGATAATATGGATGAACTCCAATATGAAGGAAAATTTGTTAAAGATATGTGTGAGTAGATTTATCCACATCGACCGTGGAGAAAAAGAAAGAATTGAATACATATGTGAACTATCAATAACCTATCAGCTTAAATTTTTGAATTAAAAGTTAGACCCAATTCAAAAGTGTATTCTATTGAGGCCCAATTAGGGTTTGGATTTCTTCCTCGGACTCTCCCCTAAATCCCTAAATCTACGATAAGCATGTTTAGATAGAAACATAGTTGTCAAAAAACCTAAGCGAAGCCAGGCGGTTGGGCCCTTTTGATAATTTATACCTGAGTAATACATACATTTCCCATCTTTAAATAATAAAACATCAAGAGTATTACATATAAAAGAAAGATCTTTTTAAAATATTATGTGAGAACTTGGAAAAATACAATAGTTATCTATAAAAATAAAGTCCCATATTGAATAACAATTCTAGATTAAATCATAAACATAAGAGGAAAGCATAAATGAAATCAAGGGTGAAACTTTTGGATCGACACTTTTGCCAACGTTCTTTTGATCATAGGTTCAATTCTAATTATAAGATAAAACTCTATACTATCTCTTAAAATCCGATCTAAATGGGAGAGCCTTCTGGCACTGGATAAGCTTATATATTGAGCTTTAGCAAATTCTACTAATGTTTGAAATTTTGATATATGGTTGAAATCTTAGTTAAGCTATAAGACTATATCTTACTCCCTCCATTACATTTCAATGGACACATCCATGTATTTTTCACTATGAATTACGCATTTTGAAGAGCTCTATTACCCTGTTAAATGAGGTGAAGAACATTTTTTAGCATGCAGTTACCATGCGTAACTCAAACTATCAGACATTTCAAGATAAATTTGTGAAAAATGATGTTAGATCGTCCTGCGGATTAGGTTAAACTTCATTTCGAAAACTGCAAAAGTCAGACAATCGCAAATGGATGGGGCAGATGGAGTATAAGGAATAGTGTCCATACTGGTTGTGATGGCGATGGAGATTCTGGTTCTTTGGCATCACCATATTTTCTTCGGCTTGTTGCTTCTCGAGCCCACAGAACCCATGACCACAACGTGTCGCCACCCTTCTCTTTCCATTTAGACGGCTCTGGTATTCTCCTAATGGAAGGATTAATTGGGTCCTTTGCAACCTCACTGATCCAACTAAGCATTCCTGATAACATATCATGCTTCCTTTTGCGAGGATTCTTATTATTCTCAACAACGCCTTGAACTAATTCGATATCATCCCTTTGACTATTACACATATTTTCGTCATCATCACTAGTTATCATTGCTAAATTCTCATGTAATTGCAGTCTCCGTTTGTATACCTCATCAAAATTCACAGACTTAAGCTTTTCATCTTTCCCCCTTGGTTCGCTACGGTTCTCGGGGAAACCACTTACCATTTTCACCAATTCCATAGACAAAAATCCCATATTGCCACTACATTGATAGCCTCCATTCCTAGATATTCCAGCTCTATTTATCCTGTTCATCCACACATCCAACTCAGTTAAGTACTTGAAGTAAACCAGCTTGAGAGCTGCCGCAAATTTGGAATCAAACCCGCATTTCTTGGTAATGTTACCCCACATCTTGCCTTTGGAGACTAAACCAAAACCACCTTGTTTGTTAACTAAACAAAACAGCTTGAACAAGTCCAGTTCTTGCCCATCTCCTAATACTACAGGAACCGGACTAACACCATTCTTCGCATAAACCCCTCTCAACAAAACCATTAGAACTTGATCAAACACGCCACGCGACCTCTCATCCAAAAAAATCTCATCACGACTCATCTCAAAATACTCATCGTGCCATTGATCGTCATCAACATCAATGCGACAGTCACTAGTCTCATTTGCACTACGGTGATCGACACTGTTACGACCAGAGCCATGCTTAGGGTTGGAGCATCCTGCCATGGCGTCACTCTGGTCACCTCTCATATCATCGAGATCCTCAAAACCCATTTTACCTAAAGCATCACCATCATCAAACCGATTCTCGTCTCTCCAAGTCAATCACTTGAGATTCTCAATGCAATTCACACCAGACCCATCTTTCATTTTAGACCATCCAGCCATGAATTCTACTAGGGTTTTGGAAATGAACCCACAATCAGAGGTAATGGGTTCAATCCATTGCTCTCAAGAACATACGAGAATGGAATTGTGTGGGGAGACATTGATGGAGACAGCTGGGAGAAATACAAGGATGAATCTTGTGTCTGAGGATGAATCAGAAGATTTTCTTGGCCTGAAAATAGGAAAGCAAGATCATCAAACTTTAATTTTGAGGAGGAATTATTTGGGATTAAGAAGAAAGGGAGAATGCGGTGCATATGAATGATATGAATATGAGGATAATTAAATTATGAATTGACCATGAAAGTATGAAATTAGAGTTACCTTCACAATTAGGGTCTTGAGAAAGAGGCACAATATGAGGACTAGAAGCAAGTTGTGAGTATGAATTGCAGAAATTTGGAAAATTGAGGATTTGGGGATTTTGGGGGTTTGGTATAACTTGGTCTCGCACACACAAGAGGGAGAATGAGGGTTTGGAGAAATTATATTTGTTGAACCATAAAGAAAAGGTTAGATCAAGAGAAGCACAATTATACTTGTCATCAACCTATTCGACCAATGCGTATAGATAATTAGAATAAACTTTGAAGATTGAAAGAGAGTTTTTGTTATTGTTTTTTCTTTAATTTTTTATTATTTTCGTTTCATAATATAGACAACATTATGCAGTAATCATATTATTCTTTATATATTTCGATGTGTTACTTTTGTACATAAATGATATTGTATGAATTTTATTTCGACCAAGAGTTATAGTTTGTATATTATACTATCTTTAATGTTTTACGATAAATTTATGAAAAATGTCGTTTGATCATTCCACTGTTCAGTTGTAACGTATCTTCGACTCATTCTTTGAAGAACACTTATGATCAAGGGAAGATTCGAAGGATTTTTACCTTTTGTTGTGAGATGTTTTAGGTTAAGATGTGTTAAGATATATGTTATTGGGCAAATTTTTAGTAAAAAATTTTTAAATTTCTAAATTTTTCTACTATAAATTCAAATTTTTAGTAAAATCAATTTCTCGTCATGATATCAAAACATGTCGTAACATGATTGTTGAAACATTTCTGATAACATGAAGCATCAACCGAACAATAAAACGATGAATCAAAATAATAAAACATTCGGAACTTTTATGCCTATTTTTGAAATACATCAAACATGTTTTATACTAAAATGTTTGATCAAAATGAGTTTCAAAATATATAACTTCAAAAATGAGGTCAGGAGCTGGATCATGTCTTTCCCACATATTGACACCTATGTAGTTTATTATGTGGATTTTGTTGACATTTGATGGACTTAGTCAGTGCATTTGTTGTCCATATTTCATTATTTTAAATAAACTTTCGTGTAACGGGGAGTATTATGATATACATTATTGGGTCTTTTATGGGAATTGGTTTTTTTGTTTTGAATAGCCGATTACTACTTTGCACATAGAATAACCAGAGCCGAAGATTCGACACAGCTACCTGTGAACAGATCATCAACCACCTCATTCCTATCCTACCTTTAGCTGTGAAAGCATCAGAAAATTTGTGTTTAGAATATCAGATGATAGTAGTACATTGGCTACTTTCTTTTAGTTGTTACCTCTGATCGCTTCCCAAAGTCCCAGAGCAAGCGATGTACTGGATTTATTCTTACACAGAAATGGTAGGATGCAGTGAGGAATAGCCGACATTGTAGATCGTTCTTTTCGAAGTTCAAGTGAATCTCATAAAATTCACAAGTTATTGGGTGAACCTGGAAAACTCAAAAGGCTCCGGATGAAAACACGAAACTCAACTATTGGATCAGTGTCAATCTCAAATCTGACCAGTAACCATGCACTCTCTATCTAGAGAGCATTTTTCGTTCCCTGTATCTAGTTAGAGGCTGGCTCTGAAAATTCAACAGTAACGAATCTTAGTAGACAGTGCGGAACTTCCTACGCGACTGCATAACATTCCCAGAGCTTCTAATTTGGTTTGTTTAAACTTCATGTTTATAGTGGTGTAGCAGAGGTAGTTCTTCTGCCAAGTCAGACAGGTGGAGAGAAGCATTGGTCGACTCGGTCAGCAGTTCATCACGAATGATAGCATACCCTAAAACAAAGCATCAAACACATGTTCATATAGACAATCATGAAAACCTAAAACATTTGACATCAGTTAGACCGCCATCGATGCAAATGATGCACAACCCTTCAAAGTTATTACGTCTTTTCTTTTTCACTTGTATACTTCGATTTCCAGAGCTAAGGGCCAATCAGAGTAGAGGGAAAAAAGAAAACATTGCTATAATTATTCTTAACAACAGAAGTTACAGAATAGCTCATGGTAAAAAGAAGCCATCAATTACAGATTTCAAATTCAAGTGAGTGACTAGGGCTGGAGACACATATGAGAAGATGCCGCTAATCAGAATGAAGTCAATATTTCCAGTCATCGTAGAATCCTAATAACTTTACAAAGGCATAACTTGAAAATGCTGAGGCGCACACACAAAGATTTAATCCTTCAGCAGATTCTCTAAAGATTCGAAAAAGAGAGGAGCCATTTCAGGGCTTGGGGTCTTGATCGCGCACTTGATGCCTTGGATTCCAATGGCGGCCGTGAGTTCAATTAGGAAGGGAATCCCTCGAGGAATCTTGGCAGACAAGTACAGCACATCCTGGTTTGTGTTCTTCCGCTTTGCAATGAAGAACATGTTTGCTGCTGCCAGCTTGTCTAGTGTTGCTTCTACGCTAGTTATCACGAGTCCAGGGAACTCCTTTAACACCTCGTTTGTATCCGAAAGGGACTTCCATGTCTGCAAGATAAAGGGGAAATGCTCTCCCAATTAGTCATCAAATCCTATCAGTTGGCTCAAAACATAACCTAAGAAGTGTCTCTGAAGCTGGTCAATTGGGTACATTGATGTTTCAACACCATTCTTCCCCATTGGAGCCAATGATCATCTTCAACTCGATCCACGTGTTGTCATGTTCATATAGGAAGATTCCTTTTCACACTGTCCTTAATGGGACTTGAACAAATTTTGTTTACTGAATTGAGAACGAGAACATCAGTTTTATTATGATGGTTAAGACTTCATGACTCAGGAAAGCATAATTTTTGCTCCCATCAGGTACCTCTGATATTTGTACATCATAATAAATCTAGTGCCTAACTAAGCCTCTGACATGAGAGCGAGGTCTGGTCTACACCCCAAACATGAAAGGAAAAACGAAAGGCTAACCCAAACTGTGCCTGGAAAAGGAAGATAAAAACCTAAGAGACAACCATGGTGCAATGCACTCTTCGCAGTGAAAACACAAAACTTCATTTCAGATTAGCATACATGAGATGAATGCACCTTTCATCAACTAATACTTTGAACATATTCAGATAAGAAAGAAGTATAGAGAAATCACCTCAAGAAATGTAGTGCGCTCCATTCTCCCATCTTCAGTGAATAATGCATGCAATAAAACCTTATCATTGAAGTACCAAACTGGCTGTTGGTTGTTCTTCACAGCAAGCTGCAAAAGAGAGTTCGGAGGGCCAGGGGCAATGTTCTGGAATAGACCCACAGGCACAAGAACTGCAGCTGATGTACCAGGTTGCAGCGGTGGGACCTGAACAAAAGCATTATAGTCAAATATCAAAGCAAACAGGTAAACAAAGTGAAAACATATAAAGAAGATTTTACAACAACCTGTAGAGGACCAGTAGGAGCTGCAAGGCCGAAAGTGTTCTTATTAAACTGCATCATGAAGCCATCCAACAGCACTGGTGAATTGTTTTCGAACAACACACTGTAATATACTTGCCCATCTCTCCGTACTAGTTGGGCACTGATTTGTAAGCCTTGGCCTGTTGATGCCGGCAACAGCACTGGCAGAGGCGGTCTGCAATGGAAAAAGTTATGAATACCTTCATTTAATAACAGTTGAACAGAATGGCAAGGCTTTCAATTGTCATAAATCAAGCGATTGTGATCCCAACATGACGATCACCACAGGTCAAATTCAATAATTGAGAGGTTATCAATGGACTTTTTTTCGCTGTTATGGCACTCGATTGAATTCAGGTAACTAAATTAAAGACATCCAGTTGATAGAAACTTCAGAATTAGCCGATGATTGAGTAATTCATCGACACACAACCACTTAAATTCAGCCATTCTATCGCATTAATTGGCCACAATTCTCCTTATTCTCTCATCTACACTATTAAAGAGGAAAATCATACAGTTGCTAGCTGATTCTAGTCGCGGCTGAGTCAAACAAAAATCCTAGTATCTGTGCTTCAGAAGAAAATTAGGCAAGAGACCCAACGATATGCAAATTACACAAAAATACCTAAGTGAAGTTTCACTTACGTTTTAGTACCCATTAAATTCGTGAACCGTAAAAATTAACTCCGTGAATTGGATATCATACGTATGTGAATTATAATTTTGTGCATATGAACAGTCAAAATCGAAATGGGTACCAAAATATAAGAAAACTACATTGGGTACCAAAAAATAATTGCCCTACATTGGGTACCAAAAAATAATTGCCCTTGACACGACTTCTACAAGCCCATAGAAAAGTTGCAGTACTCACCCAGCGTGAACAGGCTGATCAACTTGGACGAGGGCATTTGAATTGTCCAATCCAATCAAATCACCAAGAAGATCTGGCACAGGAGCTGCAGCAGCTGCTGCTGCTGGAGCTAATTGTTTCGGGACACTTCCGGAGCTGGATGAAGGTGATGCACCACTGTCGCCCGCATGGGCAGGTGATTCCGAATACCCTGTTTCACCACCATCTGGATATTCATCCTCTTCAGTTTTCTGGGTTGTGGTCTTGACACGGGTGACAAATACTTCTGGTGGTTTGTGATAAAC
>JAOVYX010017972.1:0-21079 GCA_035668315.1 Drosera spatulata | reverse complement strand
AATAATTACACAACTACAGACGGAATCCGTCGCTAAAGGTAATGTTTTTTCAAAAAATATTAGCGACGGATTCCGTCCCTAAAAATCAACTTTCATTTTACAATATTAGAGACGGACGCCGTCGCTAAAATTTTTTGAAAATTTATTAACCTTAGCGACGGATTCTGTCGCTAAAAAAGAATAATTTATTTACTTTTCATAATTTTAAAAAATTACACATATAGCGACGGAAAGTCTGTCCGTCGCTATTTTTTTCATATTGGCGACGGATCCGTCGCTATTTTGTGTTTAGCGACGAGGATTTTAGCGACGGACCGTTCCGTCATTAAATCCGTCGTTAATATGTGCTAGCAACGGATTTTTTTCCGTCGCTAAGTACTTGTTTTTTTGTAGTGGTAAGAGTGTGGATCAGGGAGAGTGCAGAGGTATAATTGGATCTCTTTTATATTTAACAGCAAGTAAACCTGATATTATTTTTAGTGTGTGCATGTGTGCTCGATATCAAGCTAACCCCAAGGAGTCACACTTAAAAACAGTGAAAAGGATCTTAAGATACTTAAATGGAACTCAACAATTAGGTTCATGGTACCCTGAAGGAGCAAACTTTAATCTGGTAAGGTATACTGATGTAGATTTTGTTGGTTACTTAGTTAACAGGAAGAGTACATCTGGTACATTTCATAAAATCGGTTCATGCTGGATTTCCTGGTGCTCAAAGAGACAAAACTATGTTGCGTTGTCCACTGCAGAGGCTAAATACATAGCGGCTGGTTTATATTGTGCTCGAATTCTATGGCTCAAGCAACAGTTAAATGATTTTGGAGTCAAGTGTGATTATGTGTCAATTTTAAGTGACAATTCTAGTGCCATCAGTGTAAGTAAGAATCCAGTAATGCATTCTACGACTAAACACATAAATGTCAGACATCATTTCCTAAGAGATCACGATGAAAAAGACAATATTAAATTAGAATATTGTGAGACAGGAAAACAACTGCCAAATATTTTCTCTAAACCACTTGGAAGAGATAGGTTTGAAAAACTTAGACAGGAGTTAGGCATAATAAAATTCAACTAGATGAAAATTATTCAATAACTCTGGATGACATTGATTTTTGGTGTGCTGATTGTAACCTGGAGAGACCTAGGAAAACAAATTGGGTGATTATAATTTCCTTGTGTGATATGTATATATGTTCATGGTGTTATATTGCATAAAATCTGATGTTGAATATTTGTTCAGATTTTGTGGGTGTGCAGTTATTATTTAAAAAGATTATTTTGATTTTATACTCTCCACACAAATAAGTCGATCCTTGTGCAAAAACCCCCCCACTACCACCACTCATTAAATAACCATTCTATATTTATCCGTCCACCACCAAAACCGCCCACTAAAATGACATGCAGGATCCTCTCTACTCCCCACAAATCTCTCTACATGCCATCATAATTTCCCATTCCTCCACATAGACAATTCCCCGAATTCCCATATATACCAATTCATCTCCGGATCTGGTTCACCATAATCAAAATTAAACCAAACTGTAACGCCCCGATTTTCAAGTCCTTTTCTGAAAACCCTCATGGCATTACTGCCGCTAGGGTCCCACAAACCCTAGCCAGGCAATTCAACTTAACTCGGTTTAGAATAAATCCAAATGAAAATACACTTAAAGTATTATCAAACTAGATCCACAAGTTTACTTATTTATTACATATTAAAGCAGTAGAAACTTAGAAATGTTATCCCAAGCATTAATATTACAAACATGATCATAGCTTAATCAAAATCCGTCCTTAAGTCTTGCACCTGAAAAGATGGAAATCAACAAATAGAAGAAAAGCAACGTCGTGAGCTATACGAGCTCAGTAACGTCCCGGCCCCCTTCTCAGGGGAAGCACAAAAAGAAAAAAAGAGAAAACAGTCTGTCCTGATACCATAACAAAATCAGTCATACAATAAACATTCATGACAGACCACAAATACCCTCTTATTACCACCGTAACCTTGGCCAAACATGTAAATCCATAGCTTTTTCTAGAAGCTTAAAGTCCGAGGTCACTCGAAACAGGGAATCAACCTGTAACGACATCCAAGGGCCTCCTGCAGCGAGATAACCAACAACCTGACAACCTCACAGGATTGTCTACGCGTATAAGATGATTAGTTGTAACTACTCATCCCTGTACAGTTTAACCTGACATCTTCCCCAAGTCACAGTGTAACAACTCAGTAGGATTAACAAACTCGGAGTTTAACCTCACCTCTCATGAATTCATTCCTATTTTGCACGTTCATCTTTAACATGGCATCATTTATAGGATTAATCTGTATTAACCCTAACCTTTTGTTCATTACAGTATGCCAAACCTTGTAAACCTAGCTCTTGACTTTATTACATCCATATATCGTATAGGGTTAACGGAGAAAAACCTACCCAAACCCTAACATTATGACTATCAATATTAGGTTATCATGAACAGCGATAAGCTACAAGTGCTACCACATCATCATACAATAACACAGAAATCCAAACATAACACAACACAACATCACACAGCGCACAGGGCAAAACTACCCATCATGCGTTAATATACAACTAGTACATTAACATGTGTCATCATCCAGACCAGAAATCTAAGCGTTACCTTCTTATTGTAATTTCCTCACACGCACGCTCAACTTGTTCCTTACGTCTCAACGGATGGAATCTCCAAATCCTATATCATGGCATGATTCACATATTAGTACATTTGTTTTTTCACGTTACGGTGTTAAACATGTTTATTCATACTTCGTGCAAAACCATTAGTACTAATTGTGAGTGTTTGGAGTTGTTTTAGGATCAAAACGATCATTCTCGGTCCAAAAAGTTCTGAGATGGCATCCCAACCTCTAAGTCGAATATCTCGACCTCTGGAACGCGTGTCTCGGTGTCTGGAATGAATGTTCCTGCCTTTGAAATGAGTTTCTCGACTTTTGGAACGAGTATCCTAGATTCTGCCCATCTTGACCTTTCGTCATATTTAAATCTATAACTTATTGTATACAACTCTAAAATTTATTCCGTAAAATTTTACAGAAACTAGACTTCATGATCTTTCTAGTACATAAATTTTTCATCATAACACCTTACCAATAATAGCATTTAATTAGTTCAAGTTTATATTTTCTGCTAGTTCAGACAGTTTGACTTTACTTTATTAATTAACTCATAACTCTCTACATAAAACTTTAAATAATTATTGATAAACTGTTTTGAAAACTAGACTTCCATACCTTTTGACTAATATAAGGCTTGTCTTTTAAATCTTCCGATATAATTTTGTAAAAAATAACAAATTCATCTCTGTTAATAATTTTTACATATTAACATATCTGTACGTTTTGATTTATAACATAAGATTCTCATCTCCGAATCATGACTTATTAACTTTTATAGAAACTAAGCATATGAAGATTTAATATATATTAGTATCATGATTTATTAAAGAGTGTACAATTTTTCATAAAATCTCTAACCAAGAGGATTACTTTCTCTCACTGGTGGTAAAAATGCCCCGAAACTTTAATAATTTTTTCTGATTTTCTGGCCTGAATTTAAACGTGAATAACTTCTTTGTTTCATAACCAAATTAGATGATTCTTGATTCATTGGAAACTTCAGGAAGTCTTCTACAACTTTGTTTCAAGACTTATTTGCTGAATCAGGCTCTAACTAGAGTCAAAACTCGTTCTAATGTCAAATATCAAAGCTGTCCAGAAACTGTTATCGTTGGTTTGCTAATTTTTCATGCTTTACCCAATCAATTCAATCCCAAATGATATAAAACTTCATAAACATAATATTTATTTAATTCTTGTCATGTTTGTTCAGTTTTAGGCTTGTTTGATACATAAAATCATAGGTTTTTGGGTCTTACGAGCGTAACTCGTCTTTTAACTCATAAACGCATTTCAACCATCCGTGGCTTGTTTTCCTACCGTTTCTTTTGTTATTAGGTACAAATGGACTGTATGAGACTAATATATGAGGGTTACAGCACTTACCCTCTTGTTTAAACGGTTTTGAGCTGGGTTTGACTAGCTCGGTTCCACTCCTTTGAACGGGACGTACTTGTGCCGCTTCCTTCCTTCTTCCTCTCATGTTTTCCTTGCGATCCAAGCTGATTTTCCCCTTCTTTCCAAACTGCTCCATAACCTCAGTTGTTGGTTTGCAAAGAGATATGGTAAGGGAAGGAAGGAAAGCATAAGAAGAAGAGGATTTGCATGAAAGTGGGATTTAGCTAGTGGAGATCTTTGGTGGAGTTGGTGTGGTGCATGGTGGCTAGATCAGGGAAGGAGGAGTGGAGATGGTAGGAGAAGTGGTGGGGAGAAAAGGAGGGAAAGGAGTTTAGTGGGTTGTTTTAAAAAAAACATCCCCGTTCCGTTTAATTCAGGACCAGTTAACCCTATATCTTTCACAGTCTTCGCTCAAACTTTACCACCATGCTCGAAAAATCATGTTATTAATTAACATATAATTTTCCAAATATTTATGCTCGAAAAAGTTATCCCAACTTCGTCACAAGTTTTAACGTTATGAACGTAACGTTACGTCTCAAAACCTTGAAATGAGATTCGTTTCTTACTTTTAATTTATTACACAAAAAAACGCACATTTTCGTTACGTTTATTATTTTTTGAACTATTATTTGATCACAATTTTTATATTTATTTGATCGTAATTTTATGGGGCTTTACACAAACTCATCACAAATCCTCCCAATTCAAACACCATCAAAGAGAAAATATCAAAGATGAGCACCACAAAAACCAAAAGAACCAAAGCCTTCCCAATCCAAAGCCCTCAGTGTACTGAATGCAACACCACTCAGATCTTATGATCCATCCTCCAAATGGTCGATGCAAGAGAGTAATGTTCGAGATGAATGAATCTGATGAATGAATCTGCTCAGGTTGAAGAATATGTTCCTGCTAGTCAAGCGAAGATTGGGACTACAACGGGGACAGAGAAGAAACGGGAGAAGGGTGAAGCTGGAGATGCAGGATCTTATGGTTTGAAGACAGAGAAGGATGATGCCAATGATACAATTGTGGGAGAGAAGAAAGTCAGAGAGAAAGAGTATGAGACTCCCTCAATCCCGAAAACCCTAGATCCACAGGGTGAGGGGAAATCTATCCAGACAACGGAGGTTGAAGGCGACAAGGGTGCATATGTTGAGGGGGAAGCTGATGATGAGGAGAGCAATGATAAGAGAAGTAGTGAACAGGTTCCTGTTGATGACCTGTCACCTATGACAGAGGAGGATGTGCTTGGACTTTAGGAACTAGACGTAGTTCTTAAGGAGTCAGATCTGTACTTTATCTAGTCAAGGAGAAATCAGTGGTACAGAAGAAAGCAAAGAAACCGTCCTAACCCAAGAAGCAAACTCCTGGTCTGAGGCATAGCCATAAGAATCAGACCTTTTCAAAGGGTCGGTTCATGATCAGTGTCTTTCAACCAGGAGGCAAAAGAAACCAGCTCCGTTGAGCCGATGATGCCAAAAAAGAAGAAGACACTGGTGGTTGAAATTGAGTCAAGTGACTCAAAGTATGAGGCTGAAACTGAAGGCGAAACAGAAGATGAGGAATTGGCTGAAAATGAAGAAGAGAAGATAGTGAAGAAGAAAGCCCCTGTTCAATCAAAGTAGACAAAAGCCATATCTGTCAGTGATTCTGAATCAGAGACGTCTAATGATAATGACTCTGATAAGGATGATGAGACACTGAAGAAGAAGGAGATTGCAAAGGGCAAGAAACCTATATTGCCCACAGAACCGAAATCAAGCTCTGAAGAGACAAACGAAGGAGAGGAGGTCTCAGAGTCTGATGATGATGTGAAGAAAGTTTCTGTTCCTTTAGCAAAGAAGAAGGCAGTAGTGTCTCCAGCAGAGAAGAAAGAAAAATTCAGAGCAATTTCAACTAGAGCCATTCTGCCAGGAAAGATCATGAATGCTCAATGGGTTAGGCTGGCTCAAAACAACTCTGAAACAACAAAAGTGGCTCGCTTTATTTAAGTTGAATAACCAGCTGTACCCTCAAGCTGTGACGGAGTTCTATGAAAATCTGAGTAAGATGAAGCTTGGTGAGAACCGGTTCATACTGAAGAGTCAGGTTAACAACAATGAGATTCTGCTGACAAAGGAACTCATTGCCATCCGCATAGGCATTCCTGCTAGTGGCTTTGGTGAGTATGGAAAGAGAAGTTGGCCGATTGTTTCTCAGTTTGACCCTCTCATAATTTCAAAGAAATTCAGTCACAATGATGCTCTGATAGAGGCGACTTCAGTTTACATCAATGCTATGTCTAATGAGGATAGGATACTATTCTCTCTAATGGTTCGAGGAATTCTTCCCCGTGGTTCAAGAAAGAACGAAGCAAATGGTATGGACTTGACTGTTATGGAGCAAATCTACGGGAATGATGCATCACATGGTCTATGTCAAGGACCATTGGAGTCATGCGCTGCCTATGGAATCTGGTTGTCCAAGATTCTAAAGAAGCTTGGGGTTGTGAAGTTGAAGGACAACCAGAATCCACACAAAACTAGTCATTTCAATGAGGGCTATATGATTTTGATGGGATTCAGAAAGGTGAAAGGCGAATGGAAGAGAACCGGTCTGGACAAGAAGGTGGTTCTTCAAAAGGAGGAAAGACAGTGGGTTGTGTTGACTGTGCTAAGAGGATGAAGGAAGTTGCAGATCTGGAAGACAAAGTAGCTGAACAAGAAAGGATGATTGCAAACTTAAGAGCTACTCTGGACTTTGCCCTTAACACCTTTAAACACATGGCAACTTTACAATCCATCAAATGATCTATCCCTTTGCTATCTTTCTTTGCTATCTGTCTTTGATTAAGCCTATTATTTTTTAACATCTCTTATTTTGCTGCATAACTACTATGGTCTGTAATATTTAATGTTTGGATTTGTGATTTTATCACTCTATGAGTTGCTTATGCATATTTACCTTACTTTCTGTGTCACTTGGAATGCAGGCAGAGGATAACTCATTTTGCAGGCAGTATGGACTAACCTTTTTGATGATATCAAAAGGGAGGAAAGGGAGCGATGATCATCTGGTTAGTTTTATGATCGCTACATCTTATTTATGTTTTTTCTTTCTTATTTTCTCATTTCAAGTTGTCTAACTATGAATAGCTATAGTTTTGAGTTTCCTGATATCTCTGATTGAATTGTTTCCTGAATTCACTAGATGTCTAAGTATTATTCCTAGAATAGTATAAAGAGATCCAAATTGGAACACTCTGAACTTTGAGGTTCGTTGTGGTTCATTGATAGCTTGACATGTTTGTGAAATTGTTATGCATGTGTATATCTGTGCTTCGATCATGTCTTATGAAGCATTCAGCAGGGACTCTGGAATGTCAATCTTAAGTTGCTGAAAAACTTAAGGTAAGTTCTCTGAATCGACTCATTCAGAAGAACTGGTCCTTTCAAGGTTGAGTTTCTACAATCCTTAAACTCTTAAGGTTATCATCTTATGACCATCAACTGTTTGTCATCATCAAAAAGGGGGAAATTGTTGAACCCTGTGATGTTTTGATGATGACAAGCGCCAATGTACTTATGGTTGCAAACTTGTTGATATGCAGATTAGTATCGAGAGATTGATATCAAGAGGGAACCTA
Organism: Drosera spatulata; assembly: GCA_035668315.1. NCBI lineage: Eukaryota > Viridiplantae > Streptophyta > Magnoliopsida > Caryophyllales > Droseraceae > Drosera > Drosera spatulata. The sequence goes on along the minus strand of JAOVYX010017972.1, from coordinate 13,382 downwards.
AAACTAATTTAAGAAGTGGATCTCAGAATTTCAACCTAAAGATTGTAACTCAAAATCAATGCACAAGAACTACAAGATGGAAGCTACAGTACTATCATGTAGTGTCATGAGCATTGTGAATATTGATTGAAAAACCGGGTGAATCACTATCATTGATTTTTTTCTCACTAGAAGATAAAAAAAGATAGTTGAGACAAATGAGTGACTAACATTGATTCACTTTAGCCTATTAGATAAAGTCACTTTAGCTATCTTTTTTCTACATATATGAAAATCACATATGTTGTAAAAGGCAGTCACCATCATACTGTAAAGTCCAAAAAGCATCATTATAGTAGGAATAACATGGTTTGTGTTCGTGATACTTAATAAATCAACCTAATCAAAATAAAAAATAAATCCTGATATCCAAAATAAGGAATTATGGTTTTCTTTTTAATTTATGAAATTTTGCCTTTATGACATGGATCGTAACAGAAATGATAATTTTTATTTTTTTTAACTTTTTTTTTTAATCATTTTATTTAGTGAACAATTATAAAGAGAAAAAAAACAAAAACTGATAAAGAAAAACACCAACTCTAAACGATATGTATCTATGCAAGGCTTAGCCCAGCCTTTATGTTGCAAAAGGTAACTATTTACCTGCTTCAAATCATAATAAACATCATTTTTTATGTAGGAGATGAGGAAGTCGGTGGAGGAGGAGAGGGAGATACATGTGGGAGATATGCAGCAGGCGGCGGTGAGGCTGGCGAAGCTGTTGATGTTGACGGGGAAAGGGGTTGTGCCGGTGGAGATCGTGGATGAGTTGGGGTTCGATTTGGGGTTGCCCGATTGTTATGCTCTTGAGTCGGGGTTACTCTTTCTGCTGTTCAATATTTGAGTGCTGGTGAACTCCCTTATATTGGGTGCATAAGGAAAGTCAGCCACGACAAGCTCTCTTGAACTCTCAGTTGTGATGGTGATCGTTGTCCTGCTGGTTCTGGTCGTCGTCGTCGTAGGATATACTGGTGGTGATGGTTTGTGGAGCAAGCAGTTTTAAGAGTCGAATGAAGGGGATGGCTGCTGTGCATTCCCATATTGATGTGTGGTATTGCCAGAACCTGTCTATCGCCCAAATGAACACTGAATTCCACAAATTTCTGTCTACAGAAAAGTACTGCTAACTGATAGGAGTAACAAATACTCAGCTACCTAGAGGTTCGGAATAACACGCTATATAGCTATACCTGCTACCTTTGAGGGGGGAAAAATTTTTATACAGACCAGTGTAAGCTGGACTCAGATACAGTGGTTGTGCTCGGTGCTCCATAGTATCTACAAGAAATATATATATCCGAGAGTGAACATACTGACCATAGTGACTGCACAGTTGACGAAGGGTTGCAGGCGAGTACATCCTGATGCTGTGCTGTTCAGAGCCGTGGGACTATCTGAACCGTAAATGGTGGATGCCGCTGAAGCTGGATTCGTTGTATACGGCATTAACGGGGGACTTTGATAGCTGAAGATAATCACAATGATAAGAGGTGAACATAGAGAATTGAGTGGTCTTTTGATTTAGAGCCAGGTAAACAGATGCCATACCTTGGCGACCCTGTTGCCCCGGATGCCGAGGCTGTTGTCGCAGGTGGTGTTGTGATAGTTGGCGGTGGTACTGTTGTCACAGGAGATGCTGGCAGCAGCTGCAGCGAGGGGTAAATGCAAGCGCCAGAACCTGTTTGAACTTTGCATTATCAGAATGCTTGAAACATAGATGTTGTGAAAGTTGAATAGATTTTCCGATCTATAAATCTTCAGCTTACTTGGGTTTGTGTTGGTGAGCATAGCCGTGCCTCCGAAATCACAGCTAGACGCCACAGGGTTCGTCTGAAAGTACATGTTAAATGCATAAGAGGCATGGTTCTCGACAGTATCCGGATCGTAACAGCTTGCTCCTGGTTGGATCAGCGAACAGTCTGCACCTCCAATCCCACAAGCATAATCCAAAGCTGTCTGCAAGGCACTGTCTGAGACTCCGCTCCTCACAATGCACCATGTTTGTCCAGGAATTATCGGAGCACTGGTAACAGGAGACGGTGCATTCGTCACGGATGGGCTTGTAGGAGGAACATAACCAACAGGAGTTGGGAAAGTTGTTACAGGATTCGTTATTGGCGAGGTCCCTGGGTTCATGCTTGGTGGCGTCGGATATGAGACAGGCACCGGTGAAGTGGATGGAGTGGTCGGGATGACTGTGACAGGTGACACAGAAGGGACTGTCAGAGGTGTTGAAGCAGGAATGTTTGGTGTATAGCCGGCAGGGTTTGTAGCGGGAATGATGAGGATTGTTGGTGATGAACTATAAGGTGGGAGTTCAGCAGAAGGGATATTTCCTGGGTTCGAGGGATTGAGTATGTCACGGGAAGTTGTTTTTGGCCTTGAACTGTCCAGAAGTTCCCTCCGCGAAGCAACTAAAAATGTTGTGGTTCCTTTAGAACTTCTCACTTTCTCAGTATGAGTTTGGTCATGGTAGATATCAAGTGATGGAGGAACTTTATTCAGCTTGACTGAAGACATAGCCCTCACCACCGGAGGCGTTCCTGTGTTTAGTCTCGCATCATTGTAGAATCCCGCCACAGTTCCTATTGACAAAAATGACGAAAGTTGACAGCTTCAGTACTACAGAAACTAGCGAAAACACTCTCCAAGGCATTTATACAACGGTTCATGTTTCTTCCTCTATATCTGAAGTAACATTTTTTGCTGTTGAAAGAAGTATACGCATGTGATACGAACTGAATGATCATAGCTCAATGACTTACCATTGATGAAGACCGAAAGCAGCGAGATGATGTAGATGAAAGTTCCTTTAGCCATTACAGTGAGTGAGTTTCTTCCAAAGATTAGGCAGTAAGTGAAGATGAGTAAAGTGTGTACTATTTGGATGAGTTTTGAAGATAAAAAAGGGTGAATGAGAGAAAAGATTAAAGGAGATGAAGCACAAAAAGATGCAAAGCAAAATGCAAGTAGTTGTAATTGGAATGAAGATTCTTACTCTTTCCGTGCCATAATTTTTTTAAATATTTGTCAGAAATAAAAATATTATAAGTATTTTGGGATAATTTAAATAAAAAAATATTATATGTATTATGAAACGCAGGGAATATGTCGATGGAGGATGACCAGGCTGCATGTCATGTTTCCTCTGCATTTGGAATCTGCCTTTTTCTTTTGATTCTGTTCTTTGTTTTCCTTGTTTCTTCGTCCAGAAGCTGGAAATGTTGAAAACAACCATTTTTGTGCCGTCAATTGGAAATTCTTGTTCTTTGTATATCATTTTTTCAGAAACTTATATGATTTGTAATTAACTATGCAAAATCGATGATTCAGATAAAGAGTTTATGAATGATTGTAAAAAATAACAACAATTAACATTAATCTTAATCTCTCTGTGGATGGGATAAGACAGATGCAGAAATCCAAAGTAATCCACTTTACTCGTGGGATAATCGCGAGAAACATTACAAACCGGTGGCTACATGGCGGCTTCAGTACTAAGATTTAGGATAAATCGATGAGGTTTACTTTCCAACACGATGTCAACTCCTTCATCGGTCAAAATCTGAATATTCTCAGGAGTCGTATTTCATGAATGAGTCATATCCATATCAGCAATGGTTCGAAGAAAGGCGAGCTAGCAATCACATGAGCAGAACTAGCAAGTGCTGCTCTTGGCTTTTAAGCTTTTGAGTAGGACCAAACCACGGAAACAGAATGCACTCTTCTTTTGATCTTCTTGCACATGAATGTCAAAAGGCGTTTGCTTAATAAAGTTGGCGACAAGCCGAAAGCACAAAGCCAACAAGCAGATAACATAATGAAATCCAGCGAGTGCTGATGATTGTACTGATGAGATTAAGTTGACGACCAAACAGACATTCTAGGTGCACAGCATGACTCTTTGTAATCCACGTCGGCATAGTGTTAATACAACGATGCTTTATCTTCTGCACTGAAATACATTGTACAAGTGATGTGATAAACTTACACACTAATCATATTTCACAAGGAAATGTTTCCTTTCGTACAAGTCAAGCTGACAAAATGCATTTCAAGTATAAACATAGGGAGGACAACAACATGTTACGCTGTTTAGAGCTGTGTGATCTCCTGTTAAGCACTGTAATAAAAAGAACGAAGAAGAACGTGCTTACATAAGCCCGTCAAGAACTGGGTGTGGAGAGAACATCCCTATAAAATAAGATGATATACGTAGACTTTATCCTTATTTTTATATAGGAAGTGTTCCTTCGATAGCCTTTATCCCTATTTAGATTGAGGATTTTTATCTCGTCCCTAACCGGTCCCAAGTCCGGATAAAATGATAAGGATTGTGTGTTAACTAACCAACAACCAACACGTAAAAAGTCCCGTTGAATCTCTCAACATGAATATAACTACTTGTGATGCTGTTGTATTCTTGTAATCGACCCCACTTGATGGGATAAAGGTTTGATTTGTTATTGTTATTGTTGTTGTGTTCCTTCGATAATTAGGTTAACAACAACCAAACAACTACACTAACAGCCAATAAAAGACAATACACAAAACAAGACAACGGCTCAACACCTAACCTTCGAACAACCATGCAACATCTCGATTAACACGATCTCCTGACACCCATAACAGTATCAATCCCCAAACTCCATGCAACTCAAATCAATTACCATCATGTAGAGAGGCGTGCCAAAAGGAACCCCGAGTCTTCTAGAATCCATCTTACTCATTGATCGGTCTCTGTTACCAGAAAAAGTTTATACTTAGCATTCGTTTTCTTGATGAAGCATTTTGCTTGTAAACTTTATTATGAACCTTCGAATTGAGATACGTAGATCTCCGCCTTCTCGATCGAAAACTATTTGACATCTCCCTCTCCATGTCATCAGTATCATCTACCTCGTTATCATCTACATAGGGAGGCTGTTAAGCACTACAATATACTACTAAAAAGAAAACTATACAGAATTGTGGTTTTTCTTCAAACTGGACAATAGAAAATTAAGTCACTGAAGAAAGGATCGCTGACTGCTTCTCTGGCAGAGTTGTATCCATTCATGCGTTTCTTCAGGGAGCGCAGATCTCTATCATCCTTGCCAGATCGTTTCTGAACATAAAACCAGCAAATCATAAACTATTGGTACAGTTGCATCGTGGTCATGCCAAAGAGCTTGCAAGCTTGGGTTGTATCAAGCAACCAAGATCGCAATTTATTTTTCTATAAATGAAAAGCTCGCAGCATTGTCATGCCAAAGAACTTACATATGATTTCTTGATCAACAGCATGTCGACCAAGTATTGAAGCCATAGCACATTTGTTCTTGGGAAGCTGCAAAACGACGGATTGTGCAAAATCAAGAAGAAATATTAGTCAAGTGCATTCTAGATTGCTGAACGAGAAAGAATCAACTGACAGAATCTGTGTATCCAAATAATCCAATGAGTTCTAGAATGTTTACTGATACAGAAGTATGACAAATCTAATCAAGCTTGCTCTTGAAACGATCGGCGAACATTTTAGGTCAGAGTTCAGACTAGTTGTTCCATGGGTTCAAAGCATGACTAAATTTTGAGCAATAACATAAGCAATACCTTCCTTCCCACTGGTCATCTGTGACCTCCCTCATCTTTCGATATGTGTCAGCCTGGAAGCAAAACCACAGCACCTACTAAATATCTCAATTGAAGGATACACCATGAAAGTTTATGAGTTTCCACCTAGCTTACTTGTTTATCGCCTTTTTGGCCTTCGAATAGTAATGGATCTAAGGATAAATCCAAATATAGTATTTTATCACCTGTACTTGGAGCATGTTTGGAGTTAATCAACAAGATGTATCATATAAAAAAAGAAAGTAGATTCCATTTGCGGAGTTGATCTTTTACCAGCTTTTATTCTCGACAATGTGAAATCAATAATCGAAACCACTAGTCCATTTGTGTTAACAACCATACTCTTCCCGTCAAGAGTCAGTGTCATTGTAGGAATGTCTTTCCTACTTAAGAGAATATTTCCCCTGCGAAAACGTCGCACATTTGTCACAAAATGAATTGCAGGCACAGAACAGATTTTACACTTGGAGGGTGTAACTATACCAGTGCAAATCACGGTGTTCAAATTCATATGCGGCCTCAGCGATGGCTAGTCCAGTAGTTACCTGCAATGCAACATTAGACAACTGGAAGGTAGGTTCACAAATGAAGGATAAGGCTGAATATACAGATGAAGGTCCTTGGGTCACCTGAACAAGCAAACTACGAGCTTCACCGAAATCTGACAGCACAAAACTTTCAAGATTAATACCACCATGCTCAAGCACAAACACAACATAGCACTGTAACCAATTAGATCAGAACGAATCAAACAGTTGGCGCAAAAAAGCGCAAAAAAGTGTTAGGGGGACAGGACGCTGGAAAAATCAAACAGTTATGGTAACAGTTTCAGCACTTGGAGTAGCAAATATTGCAATGTAGCAATAGCTTCGATGCGGAAAAGAAACCTGGTCCTCAGGAAACTGCTGCGGGTGATCATTTTCTGACCCGTTCTCTGCATCCCATTCTTCCCATGCTCTGATGAGGGTCGGATCATAGGGACCTTGGCATACCCTCAAGCTGAAGCAAGAGTTAATATCAACATAAAAACAATTCAGTAAAAACAAAAGGGCGTTATATCTTAATGCGAGTCGGGAGTCAAGTCTTCACATAGACATGGTAAAACCCCACAACCATGTCTTATTCTGCCTAGGCATACTGTTGACAGAAAGTAGCATAAAATGTTGCTTATCCGTTTAATATGTGTTAAGACATCTTTCAGTCCCCTGAGAGGCCGAGCTCATTACTATAAGTTCCCAGATGATACACGCCAAACTACTACAGACCAATGAAGGCAGGCTAGGCAGGACATGCTCCTCAAAAGGGACTTACTAGAAACATGTGGTGTTCTTAGTCACATTTTACTCTGTTGTGAAATAAAACTGGATTATTCATTAAGAAGGAAGGATCTGAAACACATACTCTCTTGTTTCTATGAACGTCATGGTGGCATTCTGAGCTTGATCTTCCTCGCTTCTTAAGTGATTGAGAGTTCGCGAAAGTATCACCTCTTCAAGCAACTCGTATGATCTCTGCAATCAAATTGGAAGGACAGCTGAAAAGGTTATATGATGCTAACAACATATATGTGATAGAATAAACCTCTCTTTTGCCAAAGGAAAACCATCATCACATGAATCAAGGGAGATGATCTAGTAAGCTACGCCTTTATGAATAGTAAATTATTCAAAGATCAAAGCAGTTCATGTATAATTGATTAACTGTACAGGCTTGAATGCCGTTCATGTATAAGTTCATTTTGATATTTTGAGAACGATGAAATCCCTATTTGCCTCACATTCCCTCAAATCAATCACCACAGAAGGTGCTACAGATAGCCGACACTGAAGTCAAATATTTATGATAACAGCCATCGAATGTTTTGGTACAGAAGCGAACAATACGCTTGACATCCCTATATACCTTTTGTATCTCCCCATTCACTCGCAGATCTCCATCAATAGGCACGATTTTGCAAGCACATCCACCGGCGGTAAAAGCTTCTCCATATGTACCTTCACCGAGCTTTACGATCTGATCAGGGTCACTGTTTACAATCAAGTAACCTAGAGTCAAATTTTTAAGAAGAAAATAAAGCGATATTGTTAGGCATAAGTTCTCATCTGTCTGTTATTATAAACATGATTGTAAGACTGTAGAACCAGTTGTGCTACCACCGAAGACAAAATACTGACCAGAAGCTAGAGAACACATCTAGTAGAGTGCAAGGGGATGACTGTCCACATTCTTGAAGCAACCTTGAAAATGGATCCTCATCATCAAGACCCAGCGAAGGCGAAGGAGGTGCCAAAGATAGTTTCCTTAGCTCTGACATTACATCTTCGAACTCTTTTTCATCCATTCTAGCTAACACATTACTGCCTTGTGAACCTCTTTCCACATCTTGTGTGCGCTTGATGTCGGATATATTCTTTAACCTAAGTTCATGCGGAGTACTCTTGATCACTGACTCAACTTCATAAGGAATGGGTTCCATATGATTGGCCGGAGTTCTTAGTATAAGGGATAACGAGCTTGAAGGGATGTGATTCCTTTTTTTAGCACGTAGCCATTTCTCAAGCTTTGTACACAGAGGTGGTATAGCTACTGCGTCAATCGGGTTACCATATATCCATGCTGATTTCTTCGGTGAAGGACTCTCTTCCTGCAACTCGAATTCATCAAGCTCTTTGAAGTACGCACGTTCTTTCTCAAAGCTTGGTGTTGGCAAATGTTTCTTTGCCTAGAAGTACCAAGACAGAACATCAGTACAAATCGATACCCCACACACAGCATTGCCATCTAAAGCTAACCAGAACTGTAACATCAATAGAAGATTGAGAAACTAGTAACAGCACATACTGTTGAACTACACATCGGAAGATGAAAAAAAAGTTTGAAGTAGCAGCATGTTCAAACCTTTGGAATGGGAGGTTTAGGTTCCCTTCTTGGGGGCTGCTTTTGTGGCGGATAATCTAAGAATACTGGTGCTGCAACACTAACCCTCCCCCTGCAACAAAAATGGACATGACATGACAGATCAATTTAGATCTTCAAGATTAAGGGCTTGGCCTATTGATCAGACACTTCCGTCAAAAATATAAGATCATATATCCTTGACGAAAGGATATCCTAGGTAGGGCTTTGAATAAATTGTAACTGTTTCCTCTCCAAACCTTGCTCTAAACTTTGCGCTGTAGGTACTCCAAAAATACAAAACGCCATTATAAATTTATACATAGAACCAAAGTCCAAAGACACATACCAAAGTTCAATTGACTATAATGCCTAAAAAAACACTAAGAAATCAAATTTCACCAATCCCTCTACTGAAACAAAAAAGACCCCGAGAACCAAACCTTGTCGAGAGAGACCGATTCCAGCTAGTCCGCTGGCTATTGGCAACAGAACAAACACACCCACCATTGTTCATACCCTGACTCGAACCACCACCAACTACGTTGTTCCTGCAAGTCAAGATCAAGAAAAACCCTAACTTAAAAACCCAACTAAAAGCAACCCAATTCAAAAAACAGCATAAAAATCCCATTTTGACTTCGACCCAGAAACCCAAACGACGAACCATACTTGCCCAGATGATCAATTTCGGGTCTCCGGCGCTGATAAGTGACTGTGATATGGGGCTTTTTTGGGTGGTTTCTAGGGTTTTGGTGTGCATCTTCGGCTATGAATTGGGACCAGAGATCGTCAACGAGCTCTTTGCGTGATGATGATGATGAGGTTATACTCATAGTTTGATTTTGATTTGGGGATTTGAGAGTGTGATTTGACAGTGAATATTTGAGAATATTGGGAATGTGAAATTGAAATGAGCGTTAGGGTTGGAGTAGTGTAAGAAATGGGCGGGATTTGAAGGGGTCCGAATTAGAGAGGTGAAACGATGTCGTTTCCTTGGTGCATTTTAAGTTTAAAAGGGAAAAAAAACCAGGTGCTCAAGTCCTCTTCAATGTAATTCAAGTGAAACAGTGACACAAGTAGTCTGTTGTGTTAAACGAGTACTTATTTACGTTATGGTATGATCAATATTGTTTAATGTTTAAGGTGGATTTATCGTACAATACTAGTAGTTTGAGTCAGTTTTTGAAAGTATTGTAGCCTTTAGTCACATACGTATCTCAGAGTTGCACTCATGGAGTCGTAGTCATAAGTTGGAATGTTCGAGGTCATTGGTATCGATAGTATGTATATTGTAGAATTGGTAAGAACAGTATCGAGTAATAGGTTGATACAATTGTTTGATAGACATAATTGTATAATATTATTCTCAAGATTGGAAAATATCATATGAGTGGAGGTCTAATGTCATAGTCCCAATTTATACGAAGAAAGACAACATCCAAAATTGTAATAATTATAGGGATATTAAGTTGGTGAGTCATTCTATGAAACTACAGGAAAGGATATTAGAGAGAAGGATGAGGGAGTCTATTAACATCACAGAGAATCAGTTTGATTTCATGTCAGGTAAATCAATTATAAAGACAATCCATATTCTGAAAAGATTGATGAAAACTTATAGAATACATCGACATGTTCTTCACATTATTTTTATAGATCTTGAGAAGACGCACGATAGGGTTCCTCATAAAGTGTTATGAAATTGTCTACATAATAAAGGGGTGTCACCAATATATATTGAGGCAATCAGAGACACGTATAATAAGGGCTTTGACATGTGTGAGAACAAGCCAAGATATGACAAGGCATTTTCCTATAGGGATAGGATTACACCACGAATTAGCTCTTAGTCCTTTTCTTTTTACGATAATCATGGATGAATTGACGAGTATGATTCAGAATGAGGTGTCGTGATGTATGTTAGTTACGGATGATATTGTCTTGATTGATTAGACGAACAGTGGAGTTAATGAAAAATTAGAAAGGTTGAGGGAAACATTGAAGACAAAGGGTTTCAAGCTTAACAGAACAAAGACAGAGTATATGAACTGTAAGTTTGAAACCCTTTGTCTTCAATCTTTCCCTAAGAGATAGAGTTACAAATAGAGGGATTCGAAATCATTTAGACGTTTCGTCTGTCGATGTCAAGATACGGGGACGTAATTGAGATTCTTTGGACATGTGGTCGGTAGAGTTCCAGAAGCGTCAGTTAGAGGATATGAGTCTATCACGGTTATGGATAGAAAGGGTAAAGGGAGGTCAAAGAATTATTGAGGTGAGGCTATTAAGCAAGATCGGACACTGCTTGAACTAACGAGAGACATGACCCTTAATACGTCTACTTGGCGTAATAGGATAACGATGATGGGGTAGTCATAGTGGGTGGGATAGAAGTCTTTTTAGGGATAGCAATTTGATTTTGATGTCTTATTTGATTTTTGTTAATGTATGTTATTTTATCTGAAAATTCTCAGAGGATACCATTTTGAAGACTTATTTCCTAAGAATTACCATCAAAAAAAAATTTATTCCAACAAGTTATCACTTTTACAAAAAAAAAAAAAAAAAAACACCAACTCTTTCCGAATTTGCTCTTTTCTCTCTTTTTTCATTGTTTTTTTTTCTCTCTTTTTTTTTTTTTTTTGTTCATCATCGATCATTATCCTCTCCTCCTCATCTTCAATCATCGTCATCTCCACCATCATCATCTTCATCATCATCATCATCGATTTGATTTAATCGCAGGATTTGATCGAAATTTGATCATCATCGTAGATCATCGATCATCATCTTCATTACCGATTATCATCATCATCATTTAATTTGATCCCACTTCTCAGTCCCCTATATTACTTTTCACCTCTAAAAAGCACGAAATAATACACAAACAAGTTGAACAGAAAGACAAAGCAATCTTTCCGGGAGATAAGAGTGGCGGTTATCAATCAAACAACCAGAGAAAGTTCATGGATCAACAAAGTCCATGTGAGATAAGGGTTTCAAATATGGACATATAATAGGACTTATTGTGGTAACATCTTACCACATAATGACTTGACAAACATGTTTTAAACGAGATAATTCAAAGATTTGTGAGATAATGACTTTATTACTTTTTTGTGTTAGCCAATTTTGTGCCGATCGCTATGGGCCAATCTTATGTGTTTCTTGGTTTTGGCTCATTCTTATTGTACCTGAGACTCTTAAAAATAAGAGTTTAGATATTGGGATTATTCCATTAAGAATCAAACTAAATTTCTCATATGCTTTATTGATTGGGCATTATGGTTAGGCTAACCACATAAACATGATAAATGTATTAAATACATGTCTTTGGGTAGAACTCTATGAGCTATACGGACAATCAAGGTGAAAACGACGTCAAATAACCAAGAGAAAGCCCATCGAAGAATTTCTGAAATAGCATCCGCTCTAAAATCTTGTTTTTGAAACAACGTCCTCTCTAAAATCTTTGGGATATGAAGACAACTCTTTGGGATATGACAGTCCTCTTTACTAGCACTAAGATTCCAAGTCCTGTCAATTACAAGTATTAGCTTATTTGTACAGGGATATTAGTCATTTTTATAACTAGACGTATTAATTGTTATTTTAAATGTTACTGTAAGGATCCGAAATATTCCGTAAAATTTAATCTTACGATAATTAACGCGAATAGTAAATTAGCGTATGTTATAATTTATTTTGTCGGTTATAAGAATTGTTTGACGATAAAATAGTGAAAGAATACAAAATATGGATGTAATCCAACCCTTACTTGTTGACACATAAAGGAAAAGTCGAACGCGTGTGTGTAAAAAACGGAGTAAGAAAATAACGTGAACAAATATTCACAAGGGAATGTATTAATATGTGAATCCTAATATGTTATAGGAGTTGAAGACGATACTTGTTCACGCATAAAGAAAAAGTCGAACGCGTGTGTGTGGAAAATGGTGTAAGAAAATAACTTTTAGATTTATTGTATGTAGCGATGCGTATTATTATACCGTGAGTATAGTAATAATCATTGAAATCTTTGAACGTAGTCACTAATATGGCTGACGTAAAATACTGACTGCAACTGATGTATGTCGTGATAAGATGATATGTTTATTTGTGTCATGTCTTGATTATGGGTACAAAGAGGATGAGTGAGTAAAAGTAGTGTAAATCTATCATTGGTGAGATAACTACGTGATATAAAACACAAAAAACGTTATGTCTATCGCATGTGTTATACAGTGACTTGATGGTGATATTTTTTCATCGACCTTATGAGATCATTTTGGTATAAAGAAAACTCACTGCAAGAGACCTAGGTGTCACGGGGATAGAATTTCACTACCCGTGCGGCACTCAAACTACTCACTCCTTCGCTTAAGTACAAGCTTACTCGTCACCCAAAGACGATACTTGAAAACGCAAGAAAGTTTAGACTTGGAAACAAGCTTGTATTGAGAACACTTGAAAACTTACAATGTATGCTTTGAGTTTGGAAGAATGTGATGAGATGGTTTGATCAAAAGGCTTGATCCCTAGATATGCATGTCCATGGAGAGTTTCAAACTTGGCATCTAGACTCTTCCCCTTCTCCTATGTACAAGAATTCTCTAGAACTCTTCTATCTCTAGGAAATTCTAAAGAATTCCTTAGAACCCTAGAAAAGTATAACACCCCGAGTTTTTCCATCTTTTTCTAGAAAACCCACGTAGCATTACTACCGTCAGCGTCCTACAAATCCTAGCCAGGCAATTCAACTTAATCGGGTTTAGAATAAGTACTAAATAAAATTACACTTAAAGCATCATCATACTAAGTCCACAAGT
>JAOVYX010017971.1:0-21080 GCA_035668315.1 Drosera spatulata | reverse complement strand
GCTCTTTGCGAAGCACTGCCTTCCGGGTTTCTAGAACACGTTGAAGTCGAGATCTGGTCATGAAGACACGAACAGCTTAAGGTCACCAGAGTTTATTTAGCATGTTCTGTGAGGATAAAAGGAAGAGGTATCTGGATCTCACGTTGAATTTTCATCATCAATAGCATCAGAGCCTCCATCACTCTCGCCCTTAGGCTGCCATTAGGTATCAGTCGAAAAGTCAATAACATTTTGAATAGAAAAATGGAAACACCAACGTCAATAGCAAAGGGAAGCTAGATGTGTTCATATCAGTATGACTTACCTTAAGGGAAGCAGATGCGCGTTTTGAAGTTCCATTAGCAACAGATGCATTTCCTGTCAGTTCCACTGTGTAAATCATCTCAAATGCATAGCATTGTTGAAAGACACATACAATTGTGATCATCACCACAGCTTGAACACCTAGCTGATATGGGAAGGACTAAACAAAAGAAATCAAAGTTATTAGCTCCCACCCACGTCCCTATAGGATGTGGGTGGGTGCTTAATCGACATTTCAAGAAACATAATAGGATGCTTAATCGACAGGATTCTCCAATACTGGAATTACCAAGCACAATCCATTATCATCCTTAGGTCTTAGACTCCAACTGCCTGGGCTATTTCATCACACGGTTGAAAATGTCAAGAACCAATAATGAAGCCCTACTTTTATTGTACATCTATTTAGATACAATGAAACTAAAAGTACAAACAATCAAGCCAATGCAACAATCATGCAAATCAAAGTCCTTACCTAACACAAAGTACAAATTCATTAATTGAAATTTGAACACCAAAATTAAAAGAAGGCGGCTATACCGTCCGCATCTGCTGCACCATTGGCATTGGAAGCCTCATATGAACGAATCGAACCATCAATCTGCTCGATCTCCCTCTCGATTGTCACAAACCTCTCAAGCACCTCCGGTGTGCTAACAAACCTCACAAACCTAATTCACAACCCAAACAAACTCAATCAATCCATCAAATCCAAAAAAAATAAGCAATGCTACCAGCCGTCACTTTTGTACTGTCACTCTGAACTCTTTTCATCTTTTCATCTTTTTAACTGAGTATTTTGAATAGTTGCCATCACGTTCCAAGTGACTACAGATAACATTTCTGACAATGAGATCCGATTCATGAAACCGATTCAATCCACAAATCAATAACACCAACCAAACCAACACCGCGAGATCTCTCACCTCTGTAGAGTTCCTTTAGTGAACCACTTAGATCCGTCCCTCGCCGGAGGCCGGAGCGTGATGGAGTAACCGCCTCTCCCGATCTGATCCTTCGCCGTCCTCAGATGCGACAGGAACGGATCCAGAAGCCCGTACGCTAGCTTCTCGCTCGATTTCCCCGCAAACATCACCAAATCACACCTAACCAAACCAAATCACACCACACCACATCAAACCACAACAACACAACAAACCACAGTCGAATCAAAATCAATCGAATCGAAACATCGAAAGCAGTCGAGTTGATTTGTTTACCTGGTTCTGGTTGGGGTGAGTTGAAAGAGGACGTAGTCGAGACGAGTACCGGACTCCATTGTTGGTTGAGCTTGAATCGGAACTCGAAACTCAGTTCAATGCTTGTTGTGGTGGTGATTTGGGGTGGTTTGTGAAGGGGTTGGATTCAAGTGAAATGCAGTTGAGGAGAGAGAGAGAGAGAGAGAGAGAGAGAGAGAGAGAGAGAGAGAGAGAGAGGGAGGGAAGAGAGTGTGGTGACAGCGAGGAGAGAGGAAGGGAGTGAAGAGGGACACAGTGGAGCACATGGAGTGGAGTGAGAGCTGGGGAGAGAGAGGGGGTATTTTGATTTGGAGGGTGGACCTCTCATCATTAATGTCTGAAATAATCTTCATTTGTTTGGTAATGAGTTTCTGAGATGGTTGTTTGATTCGAAGGACTTGAACTTATCGCTAAATAGTGAAATTATTTGCAGGATGAACTTAGGTAAAGCTTGTCTTAACGTCGTTGATTTTTTTAATATTTTCTCCGTTCGAAAAAAATTATAACGATTACATATCATTATATTATTCAATATATATTATTAAATTTTGTTATTTATTTTAACGACGTAAAAAATTATTATATGTCAGTAGACCGGGATTATAGTACATAATTTTCACTATCATTAATATTTCACGATAATTTTATATAAAATAAAATGTAATAGTTCAACAGATAATTTCTAACATACATAATTTTATTGCTTATATAGATCAATATTCCTATTTTTTTCCCTTTCACTAAAGGTGATGATTTTGTCATTAGTTTGAGCTTTCCTATAGAAAATGTATCCAAATCTCACATATATGTTACGATCGTCGTCCTATAAAGATTGCATCATTTCGACACATAGACAAAAAAGTTTTTTGAGCTAAAAATCGTCCGTAAAACGATCAATTTTTTTTTTCAAAATTATCATGAAATATCAAAGATAATTCAACTTAAATACTATAATCCTGGGTCAATAAAATTTTCAAAATATATCATTTAATTTCAAAAATTAACATATCAAAATAACTTCATAAATAATATAATTAATGTTTATTATTGTAATATTTACGGGACGGAGGAAACACTCAATTTCACTTTGGATGGTTTATCTCATTGGACTCTCGACGAAAACAACTCCGATTCATACATGAGTCATAACGATATTTCATCCGTCCCAAAATAAGTGAAATAATTTTTTTCTTATTTGTCCTTTCCAAAATAAATAAAATACTTTCTAAAATGATAATTTTTTAAAATAAAAATATCAAAATATTCTCATTATTTATATTATATCACATCATACAACCCTATTACAATTTCTCCTTTTTTTTGTTATCTCCTATTCCTCTTGCATACTTTGTAGAATATATTGATCATTTTTACTCTAAATCAGCACTTACGTTAGTATACTGTACTGTCTTTATGTTTCATTAAGAACGGAGCATATACTTTGAGGTTCGAGCAAAAACAAAGGAGGATAAACAAGTGTTCTAAAGTTCTCTGTTGGATAATGGTCGTGAAAGATCAACTCAAAATACAGTTATTCATTAGTATTATTGAAGTGAAAAGTAATGACTGATGAGTTGGGTGATGAGTCATCTCAATAACTTGATGCTTTTGATACCTCCAAAATCTTGCTGTTGAAGAGAGCATCGAATGGCGATTATCAAAAGTGGTGGTTGTGAAAGCGACCAGATGCACTTTTCTCGTCACATACCATGACTGATCTTCTATCGCTTTCCTTGTTGACATATGAAAACAATGGATGATTGGATGTTGCTGGATTCACTTGGTCGTGTGCTGTAAGAATGTTGGTGTGTAACATGTTGCCACAAATGAATAAAAATTACGGAGTAACGTGTTTTCGTGTAAGAGATTCTCATCGATTTGAAGTGCACGAAAATCCTCGCGAACATTACAAAGAGCTGAGAACCAAAACTATATAATCTTTTAAGACAAATCAATTACCCATAAAAAATACAATCATTGGAATCGGATTATTTCTATCAATCCATCAATTTCATAATTCTTATAACAATTTGAATTTTATTGTGTGTCGAGATAAGTTTTGACCAGTTTTACAAAATAACCGAACATTATTTTATAAAAACTTATCAAAAAATATTAATTATAATACTCCAATTACGTATTGTTGTACAACGAGTACGATGGTTATGAAACGAAAGAAGATTGTTTAAACAAAACTGATCAGAATAAGGGTTCTCAAAACACTCGCAGTAAGTTTTCTATACGATTCCTTATCATTATATAGAGAAAATTTGTTAAAAAAAAAAAAATTTTTATGAATGCCTATCTCTATTTCTATTTCTATCCCTATCTCTATTTTTATCAGTATCCCTATATTTATATGAATCCCTATATCATATATTTTTACCTATATTTGAGGAACCAAAATTTCATCCCCTATAAAAATTATATCATTAAAATAATATAAAAATAATGTTTTTGTTACAAAGGATAATTTATAAAATACAAAATATAAAGATTTAAAAAATTGAACAATTTTACATAAAATAAAATAAAATTATAAAAATTATAAAATTATTATTATATTATAAAATATATTAAATTGAGATTTATTAACATTAGCATATAAAAAATCAAATATGAAAAATATACAAGATTATATAAAAAATCTATTAAATGATTAAGTTAAAATCTAAACTCCCATATAAAAAAAATGATATTGTTATACTCTAAAGGAAAAATAGAGATGGAAAACTGCTAGAACCGTCTCAGAGGGAGATGCCAACGGTTCAGACGACCGAGGGAGATGCTCTCCCTCCACCTAGCGGATTCCTCGACTCCACCATCGCCGATCCCCTGCGCTTCATCACTCTCTCATTCATTTCTCGTTGAATCATCCAGCGAAACATTCAGCGGCATCTTTATCGACTCAATCAAACCCTAATCGTCACGGTGGAATGGAAATCGCTAGGAAAGGTGAGTTGGCCAAATCTCCCACCCATCTCATCCCGCATTTGATAATGCAGTGATCGCATTTTCAAATCTCTTGCTTGTTCGAGAATCATGTCACCTGATTCATCAAACATTTGTGTCCTCTGTCACCGATCTGTTGCTTCTGCGAATATGCTACGCTCCTTAAACCCTAAACCACGTTAACAGGATACGATAACGGTCCTCTTGGATAGTGTATTGTGATACGTAATGAGAAGTCTATGAAACTTAGTCACTTTTACGGAGCCCTTTGGGGACTTAAAAAAAAGGGTTATTGAAACGTCTCACTAACGAATTGAACCTTCCTTCCCAAAAAAATAAAATAAAAATTGCGATATTCGCTTCAGAATATGCGATAGCAATGAACACATGTTCTTCAGGCTGTATGTTCACGACAATTTCGATGCAACGCTTCTGTTTTTGTTGAGTAGAAGTTCCCTGTTTCCTACTAAGTGACTGGATTTGTGGTTTCCTTTTTGGACAGAAACCGTGTGGTTTGCCAATAGGGACTACTGATATGTTGGCAAAATTCTGTTGTAGCATCAACCATGGGCGATCTAAACTTCCACAGGATGACTTTTGAGCCCACTCCCTAGGATTTATCAATTCTAAAAAGATTAGTGGAGGAGGAACTGGAGCTTTCACGTAATCTCAGATGAGGCAGGCTTTGGATCCTTTTGAATCTTCATTTTTTCATTGCGTGTTGGGTTGATTCATCACGAAGAGTTGCTTGCCTGTTTCTTATTTGCCTGTTGTAAGGATTATGTTCACCCTTTCTCCTGATCGAATCTTCATTCTTGCAAAACAGGTTGACCGTCAAAGCTTCGTGACATTTGACAAATGATCAGTCATCTCTGATGCTGCTTACTCCTAGAAAATTGTGCAAAGTCTTGATACCTACGGAGAAGTGCATCATCAGGTATGCTATATCTTCCTTGACTCGCTGCTATTGAACTTGCTGATATGGTTTTTGCATGTGCTGAAGTGAATTTCTAGGATGCCACTTCGCTTATAATGCTCCAACCTCATATTTCTGCGATGTTTTTGGTATGATAGCTTGTCTTATTTGAGGGAATTCGGATGGGGGATGGGATCTATCTAGTTTAGAGGCCAATTAGGATGTCTGACTCCCAAACATGAGCCCAAGCAACACGTATGCATGAACTGAATTCATATCTTAAACTTGTCGACCTCATAGACCAAGTTGATGGGTTATGCACTTTGCGCACAGAGTCATATAAGTTTCTTTTTCTTTCACTGTCCAATGTGGGATATCAACTCCCACATACTTTCAACATCATGACTTGAACCTTCGACCTTTCGAGTTCTTCATCCTTGGATATCATATCATATCATATGAGTTCTCCATCACAAGCCCGAAGAGTCAAACCTCTGGTATTAGTCATATATTCTTGTATAGCCAGACCAGCTTGATTGATGAGCCATCACTGGAAGTTCGTTCTAAAACAATTTGCCACACTTGGGGCATTTTATCAGCCCAGTGAGTGAACAAAATCAGATAGGAAGGACCCTAGTTTTCTCATTCCTTTCTTAAAATGGATAAGAATATACTTATTCTAGTAAGCATAAAGATGAGGATGTGCGACGAGGGTATTTAAATCATTTTTGTTGCAGCCAACAAACCTCCATTATTGACTTGGCTGCCCATGTCCGTATCTTTTGAGATGTGGATAAACACTTACGAGGCGCGTCAATGCCCAAACTAATTTGAAATGGGAATATGGGGATAGATTACTAACTCTTTGCATATGTGACAATTATCTATAAAATTCTCAATTAGAATATGCTGTATGAATTAAGATAAAACAAGGATAAAGAAACTGACTGAAAAACATCTGGCAAGAGAAACAAGGCTTAAAGCAAGACAAATTTGCCTCATAAATTTGGATTCCAGAAGATATAACGAGGCGCAAAAACGTGTCTTCTCTACCCTAAGAGGGAGTCTATTGCTCTCGCTTAATAAGTAAGAGGCGCTTTCTGTGCCTCACTTAGTGAAGCTAGTGGGAGTTGTTCGTATCTCGACTCAAATATCTCCCTTGCTATGCTTGTCTAGAATTATAGCAATATACACATGAGGTCCAGCAACACAATGTTTCCTCTAAAGTTACGGAACATAGGAATAAACCATGCTGAAGCAAAAAATAAAAATAAAAAAAATACGAGATACCAATGTAGAAACACTAACGGTGTCGATTCTTCCTCATTATCACGGTTAGCATCGCAAAGATTCAATACACTAAACTCTAAGCGAATCAAGTTCTATGTCAAAGATTATGCTAGAGAAGCTCAATGGAGGAAAGAAGAAGCATAAGGAAAGTGAACAGAGGGAGAAAACGACCCTCTTCCAGTAAACGCTCTATGCACTGCACAACCTAACATAGCCAACATCTCCGCCGCGTATCTCTTTAGCTCGGGCCGTAGATACACTCCCCATAACCCGATTATCGCCATCACCATCACCTCCGCTCCTACACTCATCTTTGCCGCCGCCTTCGCCGTCGCTGCCACCTAGGTGAATTAACCTGTAATCACTCTGCCTTGCGACACTTTCCAGTTTCCTCTCTTTCTCAACGTGTGTTACCCTTTTAAAGGATGCTGTGTAGCTTGTGTGCATAGGTCAATGTTACATTGTAGCAAGGAATTTGGTGGGGTATGAGAAAATTGAAGTTTATAGAGGGAAATGGCAATTAAAGCGAGAGAATAGAGTGGTGAGTATACAACTACTAGTGTTTTCTAGTTCAACTACCATTCTTTGCAATGACACTATGTGTTTGGTTGGTTTGCCATGTTCTCATTATAGCTAAGTTCCAGCATTTTTCTGGTTCATGATTTTGCTCAATGTATTGTAGCCAGGTGACATTTGTATGCTGGTGAAGGTTATTTCTAGGAAGTTTCATGTTGGGATTATTTGGGTGGCCTACAAGAGGTGGATTATGGTGTCTTCATGGGTTGGATTTGGATGCTAATGGTTTCTAATTGGAATTAAGTAACACCAGATGATTGGATTTGGTTTGATAAGAACAATAATGCTTTGTAACCTTGTGAGCTAATGTGAAGCCCGGGTTCTCTCGTCGGTTAGGCGTGTGGCGGCATGTGAAACAGAAGATGCTATCCTACGTCGAGTTCCATAGGCAATGCTGCTTGAGACAAATTAACTTTGCTATAAGCTTTTGTTTCTGGTAGGATTATATCTGAAGTAGATCATTTTGTGGGGATGCCAAAGGCAGAAAGCTCTTTGTGGGGGTAAAGCTATGCAATTATGCTGCTGCTAATCTGTTGGGTTGTTTATAGGTTTGTGTACAACTTGGGTAAGACAAGTTGCTATCTAACATGTGAAAGGAATACTTCGGCGGTCATTTTGATAGATCATAGAACATGGAATTAATTGGTGCGTTGCCTTTTTTTAATTCTTAATTAATATTTGAGGAATATAGTTTTATACTATATCTGTCAAATGAATTGCCTACCCACTAGTCTACCTGCTTCTTTTTTTTTTTTTTTGGGTGAAATAGCTCACCAAAGCTTGATACTTGATACCTTGTAACCAAGATTCAGGAACTAACTAGCTCAATCTCGTTAAGCTTTATCTCAAAGTTGCTTCGATTATAAGGTGTAGTTAATCTCCGATGAGATCGTACTTTGTCACTCTATGCGCCTTTTTCTGAGAACCTGTTCTCAGTCGATCGAAGCGAGGTGTGGAATGCGACTATTAGTACCTTAGTGTCCTCCTTCCAAACTAAGTCACGTACACCTTTTCCTAGTTTAGCCATGGTAAGAAGGCAGAAAATACAACAATAAACAAGCTTCTGAGGCACAAAGTGCTGAATCTTCGGCATAACATCATTGTTGCTCCTGATTGAATCTTCAGCACGTCCTCCAGTCTAAATGTTTCCCTTGCCTTTAAGGAAGTCATCGTACCATCTTGCCGAGAGCTTAGGGATCCGTTCTAGCGTTCTTCTGTTGATGTAGTAGAGCCCAAATCGGACACTGTATCCATGTATCCATTCGAAACTGTCCATCAAGCTCCATATGAAATACCCTCTTACATCAGCTCCTTTCCTGTCAATTACAAATGTATAAGTGTTGCTATGCAACTCCTAAAATTTTCAATCTCTTTTCATGGTCACGCTCAAGTATCGCCTGAGCCTAATCTAATGTGTTACGAGACAGCTGATGTTTTATCTATTTTTTCGCAGGACTCCATGCATTTTGAACACATGTTTTCATCTTGTAAATATTTCAGATAAGGGAGATGGAGTTGCTCACCTTATTGCTCTGGCTAAAGCAGCAAGATATGCCTTATGGAATTTAATTCTTTCGACGTCCTGCGGTACGTCATTCCCATTTTCTTGCTCCCCTGAGGAAGAATACCCTGGATTTTGTTGAACAGACCGTGAAGATATGAGTTTCACTATCTAATAACAGAGCAAGCATTTCCTGATAAAGCCACAAACTCACCATTCTCTGTCACAAAAATAGGCATGCCAGGGTATCTTTTTGTAACATAGTCCATAATCTTCTCCATTCCTCGTGGCACGACAAAGAACCTTTCCATGGTCGTCTGCTCATGTAAAGAAGCTCTATTAGCTAAGTAGAAAGATATTCTCATGGAAGACAACAAACCTGGAAGCTAGAATTAAACCTCTGCTATGGTTAGTAGCACCAAACCCAACTCCTGTAGCAAAATAAACGATATCGTATCAGGTATTTACTATATAAAGGAGAAAGGATCATTACCCTTTCTCCTATAGGGATCCCTTCTCTTTCTCCTGTAGTGTTGGCATAGCCTCGGATGGGCCGGTCATTGCCAGAACTGCAAGGAGAATGGAGGCAGTCCTTGGCATACAAAGTTGAGTAATGATTAATACCAAGGAAGTCCAGACTTCCCTTAACAAGCTCAATTTCTTCCGGGCTGAAACTCGGCAGCTCGTTTCCATGATACAGCCGCATTTCAGGTGGATAATACCCATACATCAAGGGATCCAAAACCCTGATAAAAACATGCATATAAAATTACGAAACAAATAGTTTGTATGAACTTTGTAGTCTTGTGTGATAAACCAGAGCATAGCAGGAGGTTTGATATGATATTAGAACATTAGTTACTCGGGGGTATATGTTGCCATTGTTCATCTGTATTGTTCAGGCTTCAAGGCTAAAACAGATCATTAAGAAAAATTACGAAAGACTTCAGGAGTGGGAGTTGTACCAGGCTGTGTTGAAGGCAAGCGCTCGGTCAACAGCTTGTCTGTCAGCTTCATTATCTTGATAGGGTTCAAACATGAAGCTATTCACCACTATTCCAACAGCACCACCTTGTTTAGCCTTCATCAATATCAGTTTAACAGAAACTATCAGATCCACTATCTTGAGTTTTAAAGACTTGTAGCGAGAGTGTAGTCTGCTCGACAAGTTACCCGAAATTGATCATGATAGAGCTTAGCAGCCTTGGCATGGCTCAGTAACATGTTATGAATTGCTATCAGAGGCTCGGTATCTGAATTACCCGCCGAGCAGTTGCCAAAGGGCCGCGAGCAGTGTGCTGGCGGATACCAGCCTCTGATATAGGCCATTTCTGCTACTAGATTAGGCTCGTTGATTGTAATCCAGTACTTGACTCTGTCTCCAAAGTTCTCAAAACATGTCTTGGCCAAGTGGAGAAAATCTTCCCTGTCACAGAAGATACAATATACACATCAAAATTTAGAACCCATTTTACTAAAAAAAAAATAAATTCATCTCCATAAAAAATCTGTGGTAGAAGATGAGAGTGAGATTACTGTATGAGTGGATTTAGCCAACCCTGATACTTTTCCTCTAATTCCTGTGGGATGTCATGGTGATGAACAGTGACAAATGGTTCAATCCCTGCATCCCGTCCGAAGAATCAATTACTCGGTCGGATGTAAACGTCACTCTTATAAGATGAAAACCAAAAAACGATATTCCTGAACTAAGTTTAAACTTTTGATAAGAACGATCTTGACAGCAACGTTCTTAGCTTACCTTTTAGCAGGAGATTGTCAATGATCTTGTTATAGAAATTGATCCCACTTGGATTAATCCCACCAAGCCTTCCTCCTGCAGTATGATTAAGCACTTCAGTTATTATTTTTGTCATTGTTCATTTTAATGTCAACTGATGAATGCAACGCAAGCCTATTGTCGCTATTCTCTCAATTATTACTGAAAAATTGGAGAGGAGATATTCTCTCAAACATCTCAATCCTGGTTCTTGTCAATACCTTTCAATTATTGGAGAGTAAATGTTCTTTCTCTCCACAAATAAAATTTGGACCCAAACTTTGAAAAACCACAAGAAAAATTGTCTTCATCAATTCGATTCAAATTAGTAGATAGATCAAGCCACATCGACTATCTCGTAAAGTGTAGCAGGAGTAAGTTCAATCATGAATTATTTGTAGTGGTATAATTATATTTTGGCATCAAATTATAAAAACATAGCTTCAACCATCAAGTAAAAATAATGTCAAAATAGAATTGAGTTAAACTTGATTCCAAATTTGACATCAGATATAAATATAGCTATAGTTGATACGTCAGCATTTTGCTTATTTTTTCAATTATCTATGTTTAAGTTGGATTAATTGATCAATGAATGCATATTTGAGTTTGAATTGATTCCATTTTGTTCTAAAATACTACCAAATATTGAAACGAAAGTTGTATAATTGATGTCAAAATTATTTTTTGATGTCAAATTATAATAATAATTATATCTATTTTAATTTCATGGTTGGATTTGCTCACAGTGTAATTCTCAAACAAGGCCAATCCATCTGTAAGATTCGTATTGTGATCACCAAGATGAAAGTTTGAATGCGGCCAAACATGAATGTTAACA
This sequence comes from Drosera spatulata, assembly GCA_035668315.1. Classification (NCBI taxonomy): domain Eukaryota; kingdom Viridiplantae; phylum Streptophyta; class Magnoliopsida; order Caryophyllales; family Droseraceae; genus Drosera; species Drosera spatulata. The sequence continues at coordinate 9,683 of JAOVYX010017971.1, read as the reverse complement.
TTTACTATAATATAAACTGAAAATATGAGGTGAAAAGATATTACTTGGGAGAATTCTGGGCCATGAAATGGAAAACCTGTAAGCATTCACTCCAAGAGATTCCATGATCTCGATATCTTCCTGATCAAATTCACAACAAGATGAGAAGCAAAAACTACCTCAATAGTTCGCAAATCATCTCAAGAAAGATCCACAGAATCGATACCATGTATCGATGGAAGTGATCATTCGCAATATCTCCATCGTCTCCGTTCTTCACTCCTCCTGCAGCAAACAAAAATGATCAAAATCAATTAAAAACACGCACAATTCTTTCAAAGAAGTACCTTTGACATGAGTGAAAACATCCCAGTTGCCGAGGCTCTTTCCGTCTTCAAGGTACGCTCCTTCAATCTACAAACAAATATCAATACAACAGTGGCTAACTGCAAAACGATAACAGCGAATAATTGGATTTAGAAAGAAGGGTAGAGGCAGGGAAGATTATCTAGCCTGATAAGCTGAAGTAGCTGTTCCGAAGAGAAAGTTATCAGGAAACATGGACCTCATGACCTCTTCGTCGTCATTCTTGCTAGATGTTTCTGAGTTAGCATAAGCAAAGGATAGCAGGGCTAAGAACAAGAAGAAGAACAGGGCTCCTTTTGTTGCCATTTTTTTGGCTTTGATAGCGAGTCAGTTTTATGCTGTTATGGAGATGAGTGTCGACCACTCCACACTATATAGGGCAAAGAGCCGTCGCCTTCTTTTCAGTTTGGAGGTGACAAAAGTAACCTTAGCATTCAATTATCATTTCGATGATGGTGTTTCAATTAAGATGTATACGAGGGGATTCACTGGGGCTATGGCATGGATTTTATTTCAACTAAGGTGATGATAGGGATCTTATTTTTCTTATATTTTGAGATGGTTATGATGTATATTATCATTCAGTCTAGACGTATGGTGCCTTCTATTTCAATTGCTATTTGAAATTTCGGATTAAGTTCTACATGTGGGCTGAGGTGTACTATTATGATAAGGTGTTAGGCCCAAGACTTAGCTGGGCCTCACTATCCAGACCATTGGAGTGGAAGCCAACAAACTAATTTGACCTGTAAGTGTAAGCAATCGCGTCCTTTGCAATCATCAAAGCCTAATCCAAACATGAACTACAATCTCAAAATTCCCAAAAGGCAAAGTTCGGTGAGGAGATTTATATCAAGATGTAGTTATATTCTACTCCCGTAAATTATACACTTGGATCTTAGATTAATTGTAACGGACCTACATTTCGAGTTGTCTATCTTGATTAAACTCTATCCTCTATATAATTATCAACAACAAAACTTGATACGATGATACCTGAACTGTCCTGTTTAGGCAGCTTCTTGTTCTCAGCAATGAATGTCTAATATGTACTCTTTGTTCTTTATCAAAAAAATAAAATAAAAAAATTACTCTTTGTTCAGTGTTCTTGCTTAAAATATCTCCGCCAGGACTTCAAGTCCATTCATTATCAATTTCAAGCCATGTCGAATCTGATACCAACTATGTCCTTGTGTGTGTTCGTAGAGTCGTTCTATAAGATTTCGAGTTGGCATCAGATTTTCATGCCTAAATGATTGAAAATATCTATGCAAATTTGTGTTTTGCTTGACTAAGAGATTTTGTTAGGTTTGTACTTAATAAGAATCTAATTAGGCAAGTGAGAGCAATATAACTCCACTTATATCCCTTTATAATGAAAGATCAGTTTTACGAACATATGACCTTAGTCGGATGATTGTGGCAACTTTTGGAAGAATAGAAAGCTTGCTTCCTTGATGTTTTTGTTCGGTTTCGTGTATATAATAATCAAATATAATTTATAATAGCAGTTAGTAAAATATTGAAGCTTATGGGATGTCAAAATATAAAATGGTCGAGTCATAGAACAAGAGTTTGAGCTCCTATGAACGTTTTCATTAATTATTAGCGTACGTACAACATGTACGTCTGGCGATGAATAGAGTTCCCTTTGATTTACTACTATACTTCTCGCTTAAATATTTAGCGTAGCTGTTAGCTGATTAATTAAGAATAGATAAAAAATAGATTAACTTAACTTAGTCGATAATTATTAGGATGTGCCAAATGTATATAGCTTGACTTAAGAAATCAGTCTATGAAATGAAACCCCTCGTGCGAACATATATTTGACCATTTAGCAGATAGCTTATATTGCAATAGCAATCGACGTAAGCTGTACACGTCATTAATTTGCTAGACAAATCGAATGACAATATATCAATGTCCGATAAAATTATTTAAGGATGTTAAAAAGAAAATTTCGCATCGATGATTTATTTCAAGTATAATCTGTTTTATGAGATCTTTCATGTACAATAGGTACAAGAAAGTAATTCAACGATAGAGAAAATAGCTCTTGCATTGCATGTAGCATTAGGTGTTAACTCAGGGAGCTTATCAATCGAGAATAGATGCAAACTTAGACTAAGATAGTAATTTTGCTTTGTCGGACCGTTACTCAAAGCCTATCCTTAGTCGGTCCATTACCTATAAAATGTAATTTTTTGTTTATAAGTGGAATTAACCACGTGTTTTTGGTTTTCTAATGTTTTTGCACTTATCGTGAATTTTATTTTGTGGCTTCAAAAGAACTTATAGATGGTCCAACTTGGACACAGATAATCCAGCCCTTGAATTAAAGGAAAAAGAAAATCTTACCGTATTTATGTGTATAGTGAGTTGCCTAAGTGTGACGTAGCTCTTGAATTCAAATTTACATTGCACGAGCACATTTATATAGAAAATAAAAGGGACATTGATATATAAAATGTTTGTTATCCGAACCGATTATATTGTAGACTTTTATTCAACAAATTCAACTACACCCGATCAAACGTATGCCTTTATATTATCCTGATTTTTAATTTGTTATCAAAATTAATTCTTTATTAATTATGTTTTCAAAAAAAGCATAGAGAGTGTATATTCACGGGATGCACATAGCACTTCATCACAGACTACATAAAAATCCGTACTTATCGCTTGTGTTTGTGCACTTGTGTTACCAACTTACCAATACCAACTCCATGTCGCGTTTTTCCCAGTCAATTACCGACTTCGAGTTTACCTCCTCACACGCGCGAATAACGCCGTCTCCACACGCTCGCCAATAGCTACCTTCCACTTTAACACCATAGATCTCACTTTTTTCCTTTGCTACTGGCTAATGGTTAGCTATCCAATGGGACAGAATGCACCAAAAAGAAGAAAACGGTTTTTGTCTTGATTTTTTGAGGCCATTAGACTCCCCTGTTGTAAGACAGCCCAAATCTTGTTTCATGGGTTTCTTCTGATTTCATTTCACCCATGAAAAATTTACTCCCATCAGTAACAAGACTATAAGTGATCATAAAAAAAAAAAAAAAAAAGAATCCAATGACTTATGAAAAAGTTACAGTAGTATCATGAAAATCACAATATAATAATATTCTTTATGTTTTAAAATAAATACCACTCCCTCAGTCTAAAAAAAGAAATAATTTTTCAATTTGAGATGTTTTATTTTTATTGCAACTATTTCTAATATGGAAGACTTTTTTTTTTTTTTTTTTGGATAAAATGATCTTTTTGCCTCTACCCCTTTCTCTTTTTGTGCTCCATCGCTTATCCTTTTTTTTTTTTTTTTTCGCAACCTTCTTCTCGTCCTGCTTCTTTCTTCCTCATTAGTTAAAGGTAGTGTGGTAATATTAGGAGTAAAAATATGATTTTATTAAATTGCGGTCATTTTTTCATGTTTTATTTAATTTGGGACAAAAAAAATGTAATATTTGATTTGTTTTAATTATTATTGTAATTTTTAAGATAAAACGGATTTATCTTAATAATAAATCATGAGGTTTGCGAAAAAAAAATCTTGCTCCATTTATTCCAATATTGGCTTCATGAACGACGAGCCACCACAACCATGAACCCAACTCCTTGAGAGTTGAATTCAGACAAAAACGTGTGAATATTCTAATGGTTTTTTTTCCTCTCCATGTGTGCCCATCCTCTCCAGTTGAAAAACCAAACGACCAAGGACCATCCTCTCAGCATATAATATCTCCCCTGTGTTCCCTTCATATAAATAGTCTCCTGCCTCATCATCTAGAAAAAAAAACTGAGAATTTCATTCTCCTCAAAATCTCCCTCATTTGTATCATCTATTTCACCAAACTCGGTTGCATATTTGGGTTTAGTTTAAGAAGACTATAGATCGAAAATGGGAGTCCGAGAAACCGATCCACTTTCACAGCTTAGCTTGCCACCAGGGTTTCGATTCTACCCTACGGACGAAGAACTTTTAGTTCAGTATCTCTGTCGAAAGGTTGCCGGGCATCAGTTCAGTCTACAGATTATAGGGGATGTCGACCTGTACAAGTTCGATCCATGGATGCTACCAAGTAAGCAATCATACATTTGTAATCTTGGTAATTGGTAAAACGAGTATGCTTTTTTTCTTTTTTTCTTTTTTGGTTTAAAAAACAGGATGTGATTACTGTTTTCTTTATGCAGGCAAGGCGATGTTTGGGGAGAAAGAATGGTACTTCTTTAGTCCGAGGGACAGGAAGTACCCGAACGGGTCAAGGCCGAATAGGGTCGCTGGGTCAGGGTACTGGAAGGCTACGGGGACGGATAAGGTGATCATGACAGAAGGCCGGAGAGTTGGGATCAAGAAGGCTTTGGTGTTTTATATCGGTAAAGCTCCGAAGGGTACGAAGACTAATTGGATCATGCACGAGTATCGGCTCTCTGAACCTCACCGGATTTCTGGCAGCGCCAAGGTCAGCTTCATACTTTTAATTGTTCCATTGTAGGATCAAATTTATGTTTTTCCCTGCGGATTTTTGCTATGGTTGGTCATATGTTATATACTTTACTCAAATCACCTATCTTTGTTGTGGGTTTGTTTTCAAGGGTCTTCACTTCTATTACGCTTTGGTCGATTAGTCATGCGCTTTGATCTTGGAAGCTTTGAGGTTAGGTGTATTAGTAAGAAAGAGAGAACGCATAATTTAGAAATTTCTAATTATTCACTCGATCTTGAGCTTATCTGTTTGATTTTTATCGTTTCAGTTGGAGGAGTGGGTGCTATGCAGAATATACAAGAAGAACTCAAGCGCTGCAACAGCAATAGCAAACGCCCGAGCAAGTGAGCACAGCCCGGTTGCTTCCGAGGAGTTAACATCATCGCCAATCAACGACATGCTGAAGTCCTTACCCGAGATGGACGACCAGTTCTTTGCTCTTCCAGGGATGGACTCTATGCTTGCATCCCAACAACAGGATGATAAACAAACCCTTCAAAGCATATTGGGTTCTAGTAACTTCGAATGGAGCACCCTCGTCGATCTGAACACGGGGCCTAGTTTCAATGATCCCACCGGATTAAACCAGAACCAGAATCAGAACCAGAATCCAAGTCAATTACAGATGAATAATGTTAATGTCGATGGCATGTACGCCGCACCACAGGCGTTGGAGAAGTTGAAGTTGGAGGCTGACATTGATCAGGCGAACGAGGAGAATGCGATGATGAACATGAACTCCGGTTTTTATTACCCGAACATGGATTTTCTTGAACCTGGTTATCCAAAACCGGTTGATCTGTATGGAATTCGATATCCCAATCTGTTTCCTGGGTATGGATTCAGGCAGTGAATCACAATAGGCAAAGCAATAAAGAGAAAGAGAAAACAGAATTCAGTGAGGGATTAATGTAAATATCTGCTATTGAATGTGCCAACAGTTTTGGATGACAGAGAACAATTAGGGCTATGAATCTGATGCGATGTTAAAAACTTCTTGGGAACTATACTCGTGACATTATTTTTCTTGGATCATGTTCACACGCATCATGTAATTTTATGATGAATAAAGATTATCTTACATACTTCTAAAAACTTGTTGATACAAGTATATTCCTCTTCTTACAGACTCTTTGTCAGCAACATTGTTGATACAACAAGTTTGAGCACATGCTTATCCGCTTTTTCAGATTGTTACTTGTTGCCGATAATTATTAGCCATGGCTTGGGAGGTTTTGCGTTCCTCATGTTTATTGTGAGAGCAATATGTCACGGACGGGTTAAATTGCAAGGTTCGCGTTGCGGAATTGCCTAGAGTTCTCTAGACAATTCCATACTTTTCTAGAGTTTTTTTGAGAACTCTAGGGTTCTCCGGAATTCTCTAGAATTCCCTAGAGTTTGGTAGAATTCTCTAGGAAGCTCTTGAGTATTCTTGTACACATGAGAAGAGTCTAGAAGACTCTTGTAGGATCTTGTACATAGGAGAAGGATATGGAAGAGTCTAGATGGGCAAGTCTAGAACTCTCCATGGAGGTGTATATAAAGGGGTGAGGCCTTTGAGCAAGGCATCATATCCCACACCATCCCAAACACTCTTGTAAGCTCAAAACCTTGTAATCTTCCAAAGTTCTTAATACAAACCTTGTTTCCAAGTTCCATACTCTCTTAGCGTTCACAAACATCACCTTTCGGTGACGAGTAGGCTGAGCTCAAACGAACGTGTGAGTAACTTGAGTGCCGCACGGGTTGTAAGACTCTAACCCTGTGACAAGTGGTATCAGAGCTTTGGTTCGTTCGAGAGATGGCGGATCCAAGCATTGTTGAGCATGGAGTTGCCGAGGAGGTAAACACCACAAACGCAACCATGCGCAAAGGAAAGGGAAAGTCGAAGGATGTTCAAGCGGCCATGGAGTCACGACTCTCACGGATGGAAGAGATCATGGTCAAGATGGCGGAACGGTTGGAGGAGGACGTACCTAGCAACAATGATATCGAGGCTCGGGGGGAATGCCTCAAAGGGGTGTTGCAAGGTGCTCTCAACTCTTGCTTGGATACTCTTCGTAAGGAGTTCCGAGCGCAAATGGACGAGGTACGCGCGATGATGATCACTCTCCAAGAGGAGATGCGTGTCTTGAGGGAAGACACTTCGCTATGCAAGGCGGCCATAGCGAATGGGGGTACAAGCTTTGGGAAGATGGCGCGGTTCGAGCCCCCTAAGCCAAAGACGTTTTCGGGTAAACGCGATGCTAAGGAGGTCGACAGTTTCTTCTTCAACATGGAGCGATATTTCGATCTCTTGGGCATAAGAGATGAAGAAGAGAAGATCAAGACCGCGGCCATGTTTCTCTCCGACACGGCGACAATGTGGTGGCGTCGTCGTTATGGTGACGTTCAAGCGGGAATGTTCACCATGGAGAAGTGGAATGACTTCAAGAAGGATCTCAAACTCCACTTCTATCCGGAGAATGTCCAATTCGAAGCCAAGAGACAATTGCGAAAGTTGAGGCATACGGACACGATTCGGGAGTACGTGAAGGAGTTCACGGAGCTACTCTTCCAAATCAACGATATGTCCGAGGAAGACAAGCTCATCTATTTCGAGGATGGACTTCAAACGTGGGCGCAACAAGAGTTACAAAGACGCGGTGTCCAAACTCTTGTGGCGGCCATAGCAACGACGGAGTCCTTCATCGAATTTAAGAGGAGTGAGTCTGCACGGCGCATGGAGTCGAGGAGTGACTCCGAGAAAGGTGGAGGAGAGAACCACGATGGGATCGAGCCAACTTCGAGTTTCGTTAGGGGGAGCGACTCGAAGAGAAGGGAGCAAAGAGGGTGGAACAAGAGCACGACCAAGGACGCGTAATCTTCCAAAGTTCTTAATACAAAGCTTATTTTCAAGTTCCATACTCTCTTAGAGTTCACAAACATCACCTTTCGGTGACGAGTAGGTTGAGCTCAAGCGAAGGTGTGAGTAACTTGAGTGCCGCACGGGTTGTAAGACTCTAACCCCGTGACAAATAGCATAGCTGATTGGTTACTTGTTGACGACAATAGCTTGCATTATCTTTCTGATATTGTGTTCAGACATACCATGTCATTTTTACGATGAGTAAAGATTCTCTAATATATACACTTCCAAATATTTGGTGCAATTATTGTTAATATCATTTTCAGTAAATTGCTAACTTATGTAAAATGATCCTTCTAACAATTATCAAAGTTGCATAAACTCCTGGTCTCAATAGTGCAATGATTGACATTCAACACTTATTTGAAAAATTCTTCATCTTACCAATTTACTAAAAAAATGTCAATTTTAACACAAGATTGAAGTAAACTAACTAAAAAGTATTGTTAATTTTTGCACAATATTTACAAATAATGATGATCATCCCGTAACGTGCATGTGAGTAAAGTATATATGTGATTAGTAATTGATTAAACACTTTCGATCAAACTTGGCTCCACGATGATGATGAAGAAAATGTGACTCTCAAAACACTCGTAGCAGTTTCCGTATCTGCGGTTGTGCATGAATTGATTCTGTGAAAAATTTCATGGGACGGAGGGAGAAGAGGAATGAAGTTAGAAAGGATGTACGTGTAGAGGAACACATTGAATGAAAGATAGGGTACGTATTGCTAACATTTTCCAGCATTTAGCTTTCTATTTTAGCTTGTGCTATGTCCATAAGATTTCTGCAGGGTGTAGTGGATTCGACAGCAACATAGATTTACTGATTATGTGCAGTTACGAGTAAACTTTACATAATGTTGGACATATGATGGTGTTAGAACCTGAAATTTGAATTGATTTTTCGAGCAGTTGGGAGTTTAAAACCCCTCTCCTAGTCGACGCATTGTTTCTTTGCATGGTCTTACATGTCTCAAACATGTGTCTGTTGTTTGTGGGTGAAGATGGAATCAGTTGCTTGTGACTATGCTTGAAAGGCTATAATCCATTGCTTCCTTGCTAAATTGGTTTAACACGGTTCCATCAATTAGGGTATACTTTCTCTTTGGAGAGCTAAAGTTGCTACAATTGGGACCTTGATCAGTGAATGTGCTATTACTCTTGAGGGTGTTGATAGTTGATATCAGCTTCTAAATATCCTTACTTACGCCATATTATTCTGTTTGCTTATTTAAGAGCTTATATCAATACAATGTTGAAAATATCTCTATTTAAGTGAACATAATTTTTTTAGGTGTATTCTCTTGTGGAGAATGTTAAGATTACTCTCTTTCAAGTCGATATTAAAATGTGTTCTGAAGAGTGGAGATGCATATTCTAGTTTATGAAAAAGAATTTACTGATCAGAAAATACAATTAAGATGATTCTTTTTAATTGTGACGCTCACGCTAGACGTTAGGCGCATTTGCGCCAGCTCTTTTGAGGTTGGAAGTGATCTATGAGTTCAATATTTTGATGACTTCTGAAATGTGGAACCAATTGTAGAACCAAAAGGAAAGTCATGAATTGGGTTTTAATTTGTCCTCTAAAATCCCGGGAAAGTAGCTCCAGGCCCCAGTGAAGTCTTTTTCCTCACTCCATATGATGGGTTTCAACTTTATATATAATGGTGCACCTTCGTGGAAGATACCATGCATTATTGTCTTTGAAATTTCAAGAGAATGTGCATTGTAGTTGTCGGTGAATTATTGATCTTATCTTGGAAACTCCAAGTCAACAGAAGTTTTCATCCACACAAATTCCTCTATAGTATGTTATTATTGAACTTAAGCCTCCAGCTTCTTCATTCACAGTGCCCTTTCTTCTCGTGTTCTCGCACTGGTTGTTTACTACTGTAGCAATTCATCTTTATGAAATATGTGAGTTATCGTCTT